>WYDI02022058.1:5489-39464 GCA_009867235.2 Psittacus erithacus | reverse complement strand
CCTTAGTTAATAGACTGTTCTTATCTCAACCTGTGGGAGTTGTATTCTTTCGATTCTCTTCCCCATCCCTCCGGGAGACGAGGGAGGAGGTGGGGGGGCAGTGAGTGAGCTGCGTGGCAGGCCTAAACCACGACAGTTCTTTTGGCAACCAACGTGGGGCACGAAGGGTTGAGATAACAACAGATCTGAAGGCACAATGACATACTGAAAGCACTATGACATACATAGTAAAACGTGTAAAATCCCAGTGTATTATCTTGTCCAAAGTACTTTTTTTCCTCACCTACTGGAGTATTAGGTTCATCTTTTATCAACACAGACATGTTTGGGAGTCTGATTTTTGGGGTTTTTTTTTCTGCTTTTATATCTCAGATCTGTTTTGGGTTTTTTTGTTTGGGGTTTTTGTTTGCCCTTTTTTTTTTTACTCTTAGTAAAAAAAATACTCTTATAGTATCTTGCATTTCATGATTTGTAACTAATAATAATTAGGAACAACACTGTTATGCAATACCTTTTGCTAATATGTTATGATATTTTATTTCTTGGCACGCAGAGGAGAAGGTTTTAGAAGCTAACTGATGGTTATATAAAAGTAGTTTCAAAATGTGTATATGGGTTTTGGTTTTTAAATATTGTTGCAATAACCTTGATATTTCCCAGACTTCCTGGTGACAAGTCCTCTAAACATTCAGAAGTCAATTATGCAATCATTCAGTCATAAATTTTCAAATCATTTTATCAAAAACAAGTTTCTCCAGCATTTTGCAGAAAGTAGGATATGAAGCTCCATCATCTACACTCAAATGAAAGTCCTCAACCATAAAACCAGAGCTCTGCCAACTTATGTTAGGATAGGACAAATTTGTAGATAAGAACATTTAGTTTTCAGTTACTGGGTGCAGACTGCTTCTGCGTTGATCTAGCATAAGGAATTCTTGTTATATATAAGCAAGTACAGTTTTATTGTTATCTTTAGATAGTATTGTCAGTGAGATGTACTACCAAGCTATCAACAAGTTGTTAGAATTTTGACATACTATCATGTATACTATTTTAAGCCAGAGCTTACAAAAAAAAAAAAGGTGAAATTGTTAAACTTTGAAAAGTAAATAAGAATAAAATTAATTAAGATTACAAAATAAGAAGCTTTTCAAATTGTTCTTGACAGTTTAAGTTACAGTGTAAGTAAGTCTTAATACTGATGTTGGATTCAGTGGCAAAGTACCACTGACTTTAACAGAAGCAAACTTGGCTTTGCATCTGTAAAGGAAATAATAGTTAATTAGAATAAATTTTAAAAAATACCCAGGAGAGATCTGCCCATTGTAATAAGCAGAAGAGCTTTTCCTGGTGGGGGAAAAAAAAAAAAAAATCAAGGCAAATATAGAGTTGGTTTATTTTGGTTTTTTTAATGTAAAATCAGAGAGGTAGCCTGGGAAACAAGAGGGTGGCAAATGATCAGAGAGTAAAGGCAACCCAAAGAGAAAATTGTAGCACCTTTAAAACAAGAAGAAAAGTGTCATTCATGGTGCTAGTTTAAATAGGTTCCTTTAAAAACATCTGTGGCAGATCATAGTACTGCTGTCTTAAAATTACATGGTAAGAAATGTGTCTTAGTACTTTCCCTTAAAATATTCTGACTTGTGAAAGGTTGGATTAATATTGAAAGCTACAAGAAATATTTTGAACCGTGCATTCTTTATGAGTGTTTACACAACATGCATATGTAAGGATGGTGGCCATTGGCAATAATGATTTCACAATTTGGCATTATCTGCAACTTATATTTGTAGTTACTATTACAAATATGTAGTGTAGTAGCATCCAGTTGCAACTGGGAGGGAGTAGTGTGGTACATTAGTGAAATAGTGGTATTGTTGTCTGTAATTAAACATATGTAGTTGAACAGTGTATGAGGGTCACAGAGCTTTCCCTTCTGCTTTCTAGCAAAGGATAAAACAGATACAGCTACAGATTTAGGCATACTGTAGAATAAATGTAAGAAGTACTGTTTAATACTGATTTTAACTATCTTAACTAGCGTGTTTACCTAGCTTAACTAACGTAACAAAATAAATAAAACCATTTAATTAATTATAGCGAAGCTCATAGAAGATGAGCAAAGAAAAAATATTCTTCTTGATTTTTTTATGTCTATCTAAATATAGTTTCCCACCAAGCCTCAAGAGGATTTGTTTATGTTGCTATTGGATTGGTGCTTAGTAATTATTAGTACTTATTCTTACATCTGCCTTAGAATTATTTCTTTGGGAGGAATGACTTTTTTTTTTAGCATTTTTTCCCATATGTCCTTATTTCTTTTCAACATTTTCATTTTTACAATTTATCCTATATTGTCCAGACAGTGAATGCATCATTCCGGACCAAAATCTAAGCATGTCGATACAGTTCTATTTATTGACACAAATGTATTTTTCTTATGGTCTTGTCTCTTCTTTTTTATCATCTGCTGAATAAATGAATAAATAGAGTTTTGGCCTTTGCTGTTTCTTCCCATAGTCTTAGATAACAAGCCAGCTATGCACCAGTGTGCCTAGGAAATGTCAACAGTTTACCACTGGTAGAACTTTCTGTTCTTCTGAGAATATTGAGGTTTGCATGTAAACACTTACGAACTGAAAGAAGAGCGTATGTAGGTTTCTTCCAGCTTCCAATTTTCTGCATTTGCAGTGCAAATTTACTCACATTAAATTTGGACATTCATAATGCTGTATTCTTACAATGCCAATATAAATAAATGTATAAACAGTCAAATAAATGTTCTTATTTCTGTGTAACTAACTGCAAGTCTATTTTTTGGCTAAGCTTTATATCAAGATTAACACATTCAATTTACAAATCAGTGTGAGGAAAACAAATGAAAAGAAAAATGTTGCCTAACGTTGAAATTTGTTGCAAAACTGGTTGTCAAAATGAGAACCAAAATGTTTTTTTTCTCTGTAGTCACTGAGACAAAATTTAGCAGTTAGACAGTAACTAATGATCTAGCAGGATTCCCAAAGCAGTAAGGGTATGTTGAGGATGCTTTGGAAGCTTCCTAGACTGCAGGGGGTTCCAGAAAGTACTGTAGCAGTTATACCTGGGGAGATGCTTTTCTTCTTCTTGTAGCTAGCAGAAGTTGTGTCTGTTTAACTGCTTGTTGAGACTGTTCACAGAGAAAATATGTAATGGAGTTTGTCCCACTTTGCATATGGTCTCAAACCATAGTGAAATGAATTCAATAACTTTCTAAAGTGATATATATTCAAGCTAGGCAGTGTATGTTTCTTTTGAATGAAGTTGAATGAATAGTTGCCACTTAGCTTACTGGTTGGATAGCATGTTTTGCATTTTAAAATTGAAATTTTGGTATATTTAGGGGATTTTTTTTTTTTCCTACCATTCCTTCCTTCCTGCTTGCTTTTCAACTCCTCCTTCCAGTAAAGGAATTTGCAGTAAATAAAATCTGTTATAATGCACTGAAGTGCCTGAAGGGAACTATATTGGAAAATAAGGCTCTTTTTTTTAATTAAAAAAAAATTAAATTAAATTAAGTTTGGGTCAGTGTTAGCCTGTACTTTCTTGCATTCCTGTCCTTGACATAAGTGCTTTAATACAAATCTTTGCACTTTACTCTGAAGAGATATAAGTCCTCACAGATGTAAGTTTATGGTTTAAGACTCTGATTCCAGTAAAACAGCTAATCTTTTGTCTGCCCAAGCTTTAGGATTATCTGTCTAATAAATTGAAATCACACAGCTCTTCTACTGTGTAGTAAATACAATACTTTGTGTAGACAGTATGTGAAAACTTCTTTCTGAGTACTATGTACCCTTTTTTTTTCAAGGACAGTGAGATGATACAAAAACAAGAATAATTTTCAACATCAAAACAAGTTTCTGAATATTTATAAGAGATGTAACATGGGGAGAGGTGAACCCCGTAGACTATCACTTTAATAGACAGCTCATTTTAGTCAAATGTTAAAAAGTTGAAAAAGAATTTTAAATGGTCGAATCTTCCTATTATTTAAATGCAATACTTAGATTGATCCCATGTGAATATGCAAACTGTTGGCTGTTTTCAGAAAGAAAAAGAGAAGAGCACTAGGAGTCAGAAAGGCAGCTTTTCTGAGACATCATAAGAAGCAAAATGCATATGGAAAATATTTGTGCAGAAGAGGTTTTATAAAGGTACAGATTTTGAAAACTGCTAAGAAAAGATTTTCAGTCTGGTGAGTTATGCCAATCATTGTATCTGCAGCCTGTTCTACAGAATTGAACTGAAGAAGATAGAGACCAGAAAACTTTCTTTTCTTTCTGTTTACATTAAATATTACTCATTAAGGCATCAATGTACTGAGAAGAAAATATATTTTTATTTTCTCTAATTAATTCTTGCCGAAACTGAAAAGCATCTTAATTTATTTTGTGAATGAAGAATCCTAGGTAAATTTGTCCCCTGAAGGGCATCTACAATAACATAATACACTCAGCATGTAAATCTCTGCATCTTGGTAAGGCACTATCCTTATCACGGTTTGACAATGAAAACTCTTGTCTGCATTTTAATTTCTTACAGATATTAGATTATTGTCATGAAAAAAAAGATTCAGCTTGCAGCAGTATTTAAGTGTATTATTGTAAAATACTGTATGAAGAACTGCAGTATTTTTGTAAAGGCCTAGTTGCCTTAGCTGTAATGTAACAGCTGGGTTGCTTGGGTTTGTGTTTGTTGGTTTGTTGGTTTTTTTTTGTCAAGTTTCTGACTAAATCTGAGCTTTAAGTCATATTTTTAAAATCTCAGGCTGCTACCCTTAGATAATTTATAATTTTAAAAGACGGCTTGTCTTTGAACCTAACCTCTGTAGTAAATTTCAGTGAGACCGAACAGTCAGTTCTGAGGACTGAAGGGGTGTGTGTGTATATATATATATACATATATATATATGACCATATAAATAAGGAAAACTGTATATATGAAGACCTTATATCTGTCATATACCTAAAGTTGAATGTGTTTGGTTTGGTTATTACGGTACACTGACAAATAGCAATAGTTATAAGTGCAACTTTAAGGCAGAAACATCAGTTAGTAAAATAAAAAGATCTGAATGAGATTGTTTAAAATGAGATTGTTTAAATTAATTCAAGAAGTCTGGAATGCTACAGATTACATCTAGTAAAATAGTACTGCATTTTCTACTTTTCAGCATTTCAAGAAAAGGCTAAACTTCATGTGAAGAGTTGCCTGCTAGCTCTTCCTCAATGATTTCACTCTTTCACGCTCCATATGCTTGATTTGTCACTCATACACAGTTATTCGAGTTCCTTGCTGTTGCCCTCTTTTGGATGGGTTTTGGCATGAAAAAATATGCTAATCAACATAACCTCCTCAAAGTTACTGTGGAAACAAGGTTTCTGTGAAAATATACCAAGGTATTGCATTTGCAGCAAAGCTGTACAACATTGAGAAAAATCTTGACAGCAGAACCGCATTACCAGCTGCAGCATATGTTTTGCAGAGTGGACCTTCAGGAAGGATGACTGCTGCTAACTGGAGATGAGCCAGCTATAAAGCTTCCCCTATATCCAAACCATCCAGCCTGACAATGGTTCTTGCTTTCTTAAGAACCATTTTTTAATTAAGAAGATGTAGAAGATCTGGAGATGTTTTCTGCTTGTATGCCTGTCTTCACCAGAAAACTGATGGCAAAAGGGGCTGATTTTCAGCTCCAAAGCATGTGGCATAATCAATCTCATACCCACATTACTGTGCATCTTCTGGAGCAGAAGCTGCCTACCTGATCCTACACTTGATATTATTCAACCTTTACTCTGCCGTGATCCCGTAATAGGGTGATGCTGTGACATTATTGGTGCGTTTATTCAATACAGAGTATCTGAAATAATGTTTTGTCCTGTCAAAGGAATTAGGGTGATTTGCTTTTATATTCTACTTTAGTTGAGAGCTTATGAAAATTAAAAAAGCAATGACATAGTTCTTTCTGCACAAATCTTACATTATTTATACCCCCGATTATTAATATACTTTGACTCTCTCCTTTCATTTCCCTTTCTTTCAGTCCCCTTTTCCTGCTCATATTTCATAAGCTTTCGGCCTTTGTTTGACAATTTAATTACATTGTCTGAAATCAAACTGAGACTGTCTAAGGGTTGTGGTCTGATTCTTGGTCACATTTGAACCTCATAGGTATGCAGACTTATGTGTTGAATAAGTAAGTAAGGAAAATGTGGCAAGTTTGACTAAATTTTCTTGAGGTTTGTGGCTTCATTCAAATTTGGAAAAGGGCAGCTTTTGGAAAAGACAGATCAAAACTGGAGATGATATTAGCTCAACTCCTTGAAACAAAATTAAATAGATAAACTTTGTGCAGCTCTGAGCATCAGAATTAAAATGCAGAAATGATCGTGTAATACTATGGGAGCATTTAATAAGGTAAGATGTAGTCAGTCAGAGACAACATGATTCCATGTATTTCTTTTATCAGTCACACTTTCACTAGTATAGACATTGCTCACTGTATTGCTTCTACTTTTCATCTAATTAATCTTTTCTGATGCTACACCCTCTTGCAAAGGAAATTCTGCAACATTCAGAAATTTGATTTTCTCATAAAACAACTGACACAATTTCAGTTTGATCATTTTGTATTTTGAATGTGTCTTGTTAAACAAGTTTTTGGATGGTGTCTTGTCTCTGAATGATGCATCAAATCAGCATTAAATCACTGCCTGCTGCTTCTCTTTTCAAAGTCTGTCCTGCAGCTTGACATGAAGTATGCAATATTTGCCTTTACAAATGCAGGGAGCTCAATTCATATCTTTTCTCTAAAATTCATTCCTGAAGGAGACAGTGTAGCTAAAGCTTTGAATCTCTTTTTGTATTACTTATTTCATCTTCATACCTATTGTAAACTACAAATCGATTTAGAATTATTATTGTGGGACCTTACAAGATTCTGTCCCTGACACAAATGCCTGAGTCTTATTATTATATGAATACCAATTTTGTAAGCTTTTTAACAGAATTTTATGTTAATAGTAATAGTAGTTGCAGAAATTAAATACAGGAATTTAAAATCTTTATTCCACAATTATTTCCAGTTTCTTGCCTGAAAAGCTTGGCTTGAGTATCGCTTTGAAAGAAGAGGACAATGCAGGTGCTCAGTTTGATGTTTTCTTAGGTATCTTAGATGTCATCAGTACATTAAGGTTGTCTCAGCTGAATTTATCACCAGATTATTGTTAAGTAGCCATTTAATTGTGACCACACATTTATAAGTTACAATAAGGAAAGGCTGAAGCAAGAACTGATAATGTGATACATGAATCATACTGTGATACATGAATCATACTAGTTAACTGTATCCTGAATAAAACTTTATCTACAAGCCAGTAGGTTTTATTCATTTTAGATCCTGTTTGGCCAAACCTAAGGAGAACGAAGTCTTGGATTTTTGCATGGAGCGCATGATTATCCCCAGAGCTTCCTCTGTTCTAGAGAGCTAAAAAAGGGAAATCAGTAATTCAATAATCAATAAATGATCAATAATAATTCAACTGTAAATCTAAACCCCAAAGATCAGTAAAATTTGTGTACTCTAGCAGCTTGTATTGCTGAATTTTATTTCTGGTAGTATTTATGGATGAGTAACTTTAGGTGTTTAAGACACCCACCAGAGCTTAGTGGAGCTTTTATGTACAGAAACTATTGTGGAATTATTATCATCATCGTCATCATCATAATTTTAAAGTTTCTTTTGAATGTTATGGGTAGCTTTTCATATTTTAGGAAGTAATGTTGTTCTGAGGTAGTTATTTTATGAGTTGTCAGATGAGTTATTAAATGACACAAGAAATCACCTAGATGGCTAGTCTATGACTTCTTTTTAATAGGGTTTATGTAAAGTTTTAGAACTTTGTGGAGAGACTATGCAGTTAATTTTGGATAATAACTCCATTAAGATGCAATTTTAGTTTTAGATACTTTGTAACTATATTGTGAGAAGGCTAAACCTGCTCAGCCATGCTGCATTGTTTTTAAAAAGCAGGCTGTCCAAGTGGAAGGGGATTGAGAGTATTCCTAAAGTGATATTAAAAGAATGCAAGTAGTAATCGGATTCTGCCTTTAGAACATTAATCTTTTAATGGTAGTATCAGCTAAAATTGCCTTTGATAATTCAGTCACTTGGGAAGTGAATTTGCATTTGGCAGAAAACAGTTGGAAACATCTGCAACAAGTGCTGAAAACTGCTCTTGTGCTGAGTGGATGCAGAAAATAGCCATAAAGTTTCAGAGAATATTCATTAAACACAGTACTCATTAAGCAATTTGTGAACTCCACCAAATTAGTTACACTGCTTAGAAGTCACCTTGAAATACAGACTTTTTCCTGAGAAATCAGTACACAAAGAAAAATGTTAACAAAATGCTTTTGTATTTTCTATTTAATCAAAATGTACAGGATTTGCTTTTCCTTTTTTTCTGTGCATAGCTTTTAGTGAAGTTATTAGCACCTGCACTATATTGTTCCTCATTATAAACATATAAATCTCTTTCAAAGGCATAAAATGCTGTGAGAGCTATTAACCAGTAGTATATTGTGTTTATTAGGATCATGAATCCCTAATTCGTAATTTAGAAAAGCGCCAGCTCAGTGAAGAGGTTATTTCCTGTCAGGTGTGTATATTTTGTATATGTCTTTTTCATAAACCATTCTGACTTGTTTTGTTGATGACTGAATCTTGGCTTTTATGTAACATGATTTATTGCCTTGTCTCAGAAACCCACTATAAGCAGACCAATCTTGATGTTTTTCAACACAGAGGCAGCCAAACTTGTTTTTTCTGAGAATGCCTTTCAACAGTTTCACAAGAACAAAGTACATTTTTTCATGCCATGCATTTAATTACATGTATTTGTATATGTATAAACGTTTGTAATTTATACATGCTATTTTTAGACTGATCATTTTAATCACCAGCCCAGAGTGAAACTACATCTCCTGATATAGAATCATAGAATCACAGAATCAAGTAGGTTGGAAAAGATTTTTAAGAGGTGCTGTCTGGACACGAGGAAAATTTTTCAAAGTGGGGCCAATCAACCATTGGAATAGTCTCAACAGGAAAGCAGTGGATTCACCAATATTGAACACTTTTAAGATTCAGCTTGACAGGGTGCTGGGTCATCTTATCTAGGTCATGGTTTGCCTAGAAAGGTTAGACTACATGATCTTCAAGGACCCTTCCAATCTGATATTCTATGAGTCTGTGATCATCAAGTCAGACTGTTATCCCAGGGCTGCCAAGTCTACCACTAAACCATATCAGCCTCATTTACATGGGTTTTTGAACACTTCCAGGGATGGTGGTTCCGCCACTTCCCTGGGAAGCCTGTTCTGATGCCTCTTCTTATTGCCCATAAATTGAACCAAGACTACATAGGCTCTGTCATGTTAAAGAAATGTGCCACAGTTGTGCAGTAACTTAAAAGTCATATAGAAATGCTTACAGTGATGCTGGAGAGGGACTCTTCATTAGGGACTGTAGTGATAGGACAGGGGGTAATGGGTTGAAACTTAGGGGAAGTTTAGGTTAGATATCAGGAAGAAGTTCTTTATGGTGAGGGTGGTGAGGCACTTGAACAGGTTGCCAAAGGACATTGTGAATGCTTCATCCCTGGCAGTGTTCAAGGCCAGGTTGGATGGAGTCTTGGGTGACATGGCTTGGTGCGAAGTGTCCTTGCCCATGGCAGCAGAGTTGGAACTTGATGATCTTCAGGTCTTTTCCAGCCCTAACTATTTTGTGATTCTATGATTAAATAGAAGGCTGTTCCTGTAATAATCAGTGGAGACCTTCCTTCAGATGCTTTACAGTTTACCAGCTAACTTTATTTTTTTTCCTCTGAAATAATAGACGTTGCCTTTACTTGTCAAGGAGACAGGTACTCTGAAAAGGCTGGAAAAGACAATTTAATGTTGCTCACACATATAGTTTACTAGATGTATTCCTTAGCTGAAAACTTGTCAGTCATCTTTTATAGGTGTATTTGTACATGGATGTACAAGGAAAATAATATATGACCTCTTTTTGATAGTCAGTAAAGGCAGTGATAAGGAAAAGCATAATGTGAGTTTTATTAGGACATTTTCTATTGAATATAATTTTATTGATAGTAAAAGTTAATACTGTTGAATGAATAGATTAACATTACTAGAATTTAGAAATTACTAGTAACTCCTGTTTAAAGAAGAACTTCAGGGGTATTTCCTAGTACTGTTTTTTCCCCTTTTCAAGTTTTCTTGCCAAGGTGAAAAAGGAAAAATATTGTATGCAAAATATTTTAGTCATGCATTGGTAAAACACAGCACCAGAAAGTACTGTGAAATATTTATTACAGCTGCTGTCAAGTCCAGGCTTCAATTACATAATCCAGAAAAAGGAAAAAAAAAATCCCAAAATATTAGTTTCCTAAATATGTGTGATTCATATTAGAATTATGTCCATGTTGACCTAGCTCTTATTTTATTCTTGCTGTTTGCCAAATGTCTATAGGTAACCATAGTTGTTTCCTGTTATGGGTGTAAAGGATCACCTCTTAAACTCAGAAAGCACTTGTACTTTTGGATGCGGACAACAGCACACTACACAGGCCCCCTTGGTAGTGAGGGCCACACAGCTCCCTCTGAGAACAGCCTTGCAATAGAAGGAAGGGAGGGCAGGAAAACAAGGCAAAATTCAACCTGTTAACCAGAAGCACCTAGGAAAGCTGATAGGCACTTCCGCAGGGAATAAGGAATCCTTAGATTTAGACCTTCAGAGATAACAATTCTTGGGAGCTTTATAGCAGCATCTGTAATGCAGACTTGTGCATTTTTTTACGATAAAGTTTTGCAGTTGTTTTCTTTACAGTATTTGGGGTAAGGTGGGCAAAGTCATTTGAGGTTTGTACAGGCATGCCCAGAGATTTCTTTAAATTTCCACCTGTCATTACTGTGATATATCTTACTGTGGCTTCATCCACACAGTAGAGGCCAGTGAGTGCCTTAGTCTGAGTAGTTTCTGAGAGGAGGAAGCAGGAGAGAAATGTGTTCAATGGGCTCAGAATTTAGACAGATGCCTTATAGTCTTCCTTGTACTAAAGAGAAGCACAAACAAATATGTCATAGTCTTTGTCTATTTTTTCCTAGTTCCATCTGCTATAGATCTGCAGAGATTTTCCTCCATAGGACAAGTAATCTCTTTCGGTAATACCTGTCCATTTTATGTCAGCAGAAGTACATAGAATAAAGAGGAATAAAAAGTGCCTTGCCTTCTTTATAGGAAATAGCCCATTTAGCCATAATGAAGAAGAACTGCGTACCTTTTTCAAGGAAAATACAGTGCCAGTCAGACCCAGCATATGATGTTTCAGTAAATAAATTTTAAAAAAAGTTGTTGTTTAGGGGTTCTTTTTTCAAAAGCATGCGCCATAAGCTAGCCACAGGTTAACCAGAGATCACTGCTGTAAGCAGCCAGTCAAAAACTGTGACTGTACTGGACAAATGTGCCAAAAAGGCATATTAAGAAGGCAACAGTAACTCTTTAAAGGATTCATAGAACCTGTCTAGCTTATTACTATATCCTTCTATACTTAAATGTTTTGATTAAGTCTGTAAAAATGCACAGAAGCCTTTTCTTTCTGCAGGCAAAAATGTCCATTCAAAAGTATAGTTACTTAGGAGAAGACTTCAGACATGGATTTCGTTTCAAGCTGGTCTTTAATCATAAAGGTCAAACCTTTAACGTTAGAACACTTGAACGGCAAGAAACTCTGTTACATTCAGTTATTGATTCTGAAGACCCTGACCCTTGACAAGTGTCACAGGCCATAGAGGGCATTAACAAAATTACAGTAATAAAAAGAGCTAAAAAACTTGTTGGGTCTAAATCCAAATAAAAAAGAAAAAAAAAAAAAAAAGAAAAAACCCCAACACACAAACAGAAAACCCCATTATGTAGGACTAGCAGTAGATTCAGATCTCAAGCACTATTGGGAATAGTGGAAATTTACAATTGCTGTGTCTAAGCTACTATCCTCTTCTCTAAAAAGCTTTCATTTTCCTCTTGGCAGCCATTACTGTGCCTGACTGATATTATGGAAGCATAGTTTCTGTTAATTAGAGTGAGCTAAAAGTTTTCAGTGCTAACAGTGTTCTGTTAGAAAATATTGACTTAAAGAAATACGATATTTTAAGTAAGTCTTTCTGTTAGGCTGCAGGACTGCCTACGTTCCAAAGCTTGCAGCATCAGCAGTGCAGCACACACCTGGCCTGTATCATCCTTCTGGCCAGAAGACCTTGTAAAATCTAGGTCACTGTGATGCCTTCTTTGGCAGGCTCTTGAGTCCAGAGACCTTTGACCTCTGAAAGACCCTACTCTAATTGATTGTTAGAGTCATAGAATCATAGATTTGGCTAGGTTGGAAAAGGCTTTTGAGACCATCAAGACCAGCTGTTAACCTAACACTGCCAGGTCCACCACTAAACCATGTCCCTAGGTGCCACATATGCATATCTTTTAAGTACCTCCAGGGACGGTGATTCCACCACTTCCCTGGGCAGCCTGTTCCAATGCTTGACAACCCTTTAGGGGAAGAATTTTTTTCCTAATACCCAGTCTGAACCTCCCATGGCACAGCTTGAGGCTGTTACCTCTTATCCTGTCACTTGTGTTACTTGGGAGAAGAGACCAACCCCCACCTCACTGCAGCCTCCTTTCAGGTAGTCGCAGAAAGCAATAAGGTCCCCCCGAGACTCCTTTCCTCTGGGCTAAACAGCCCAGTTCCTTCATTTGCTCTTCATAGGTGTAAGCCACCTCACTCCAAGCACCTCCAGGCTTCTAGGCACACACACCAGCAGCCTCCCTTTTCACAGGGATGCCCATGAGTCCAGCTTTCCTGAAAGATGGTAGGACTGAACAGCTAGCCCAGGCTATAAGAGATCTAACAGCTGGTTATTGAAACTGAAAATCTGACAACAGATTGCAATGAGCAAAGGATTTCAAGAATGACAGTCTGCATTGCTGACTCTGAGATTCCTAATAAAATACCATTTAATAAAAATGTTTCAGAATTTCCTGCTTATTCATCAAAAGTTTGCCTGTCCATGGTATTAATAATAGGATGCCTAGTCTCATGCTATAGTTGATAATATCCACAGAGAAGCTTTAGATTCATATTGATAATTAGAAGCCTTGTCATTCAGAATATTTTTATTCATAATTTAATGCGTGGTGTTTTTCAGTTCAGTGAAGTTCTAATTTGTCATATAAGTGAATCAAAACCATCTAAAACTAGTCAAAATCAATAGAAAAAATATCATGTGCAAGAGAATTTTCCACTGGCACATTTTCAGTGGAATTCTTTTTCTACCTGTATCAGCTGGTGTGCCCTTTCACTGCAGGAAAGTCATTTCAGCTGTGTGAATTTTGCTAGGAGTGGGCAGAGAAAGGTGAGATTTCCTTAACTGCATGAGATTTACTGCGGGAAGTCACAGAACATTCTTTCATGCGCCTTTATGAAAGAATACGTATTTCTCTAGTTCTGAGGCCCTCTCACCTGAAGGAGATGCCACGGGCAATGAGCAGCATGCAGAAAAGAGGCACTTCCTTACTGTGCCTTCTTCTCATGCTTGTCCCATCAGGAGAAGCATCTGGGGAAGTTTTTCCCCTATCCTCTGGGAGTTAACGATCTAACATCAATTGGATCTGTAAAACCAAACCAAGGGCACACAAACTTGCACTAAACATGGCTCACAAACCATAGAACTCATGCGGCGGGGTAACAAGACATTATGTTTTGCATGTTTTGGACTCCTGTGCATTAGGTGATTCCACTTGTGGCCATATTCTTAGAATGTTTCTCAGGGGGAGAAAGGAAGTTGTTTTTTTTCTCTCCTTGTAAAGTCACACAGACTTGGAGAAAGTGCTTTGCTTTCTGCCTTGCGATTTGTGACACAGCAAGGTTAATAGTTGGGAGCTGGTGGAGGCAGTTTGCTCCTTCCACTGGTTGTTTCCAAATAAAAATGAAAGGACAAATGCCAGTATTTCTGGCCCTGAAACTTCATGGGTGGACCTTGAATCAGTGCAATAACAGAACTCTGAGCTCTTCATAAGCTGTAGCCTCCCTTTCTGAACCCTCTTTTCCTTAAGTGACTAGGAAAGTGATTAGGCTGACAAGTATCTCTATAAAGAGCTTATGGCAGAAGTACCAAAATCTTATCACTGGCATACCCATTACAGCCAACACAACATACATTATGGTTGTCTTTGTGAATTGTTTCTATGATTGGCATTGCAGGAAATCATGAAATTTTCAGACAATGGGAAGGTAGATTCATGTTTAATGGTAGCATGTAAAGTTTTCCTTGGACTGACTGAAGCCATGTGAATAGGAAAAGAGCACTTTGATTAAAGACTGTTAAACAGTTGTTGCTTAGTTTAGTATGTTAGAAACATGGATTTTGTACATGATAATGTGGTGATCAGCAAGGCATCTGCATAGCTTTAAAATATACTTGACAGTGCAATCAAATGTCATGACCGTAGCTCATGCAGCCTTAACGTTTGATTCATGTGTGTTAGTAATGGTGTAACTATGTCAAGGACTTGTTTTGGCAGTACAGCATACCCAGTTAGCCTCAGGGAACTAACTGCAGTCTGGCCTACTGTGATTGTGTTCTTTGGATACATGAACAAAGTGGTGTAAATCGTGTGCTGCAAGCACATCTTCAGATTTCAGTTTTATACAACAAATATTGATTAAAATCTGTATGAGTTCATGTGTGCATACAATCTTACCCTGTTATCTTAATAATAAAATTGTTCTGAGAGCAGCTGAAATACAAAACCTCAGTGCACCATGTTTTATCATCATTGTAAAGCAATGTGCTGCTTGTATGCTACTTCACACTGTAATGCCGTATGAGATATTTCTGCTATTATAGTAGGGGATATAATAAACAGCCAAAATCAGTTGAGGGGGAGGGGAAGTTGGCTGACGTTCTCCGGAGGAAACATGCTTTGAAATCAGAAAATTGCAGCCATGTAGAGAGCAAGATGTTGAACTATGAAGTGCTGAATCACAGCCTTACTGTTTGCTTTTCATGAGGCACCGAGCACAACTCCAGTAATACATCCTCTAAGAGGTAACTAAAGATTCTTCTCACAAACTGTTCTATCAAAAACTAATTGTCTGACTGTATGCTAGGAAAATAAAATGAACCTGATTGTCGAAGTACTGGTACTGCTTCTAGTAGCTTAGTTAGGAAGACCCTAGGGACTTCATCTCTTTCTTAAGCATGTGTATAATCCTAGTCTGAACGGGTTTGCCTTGGCCTCTGCATCTGTAACGTATTATTGAGAGCTTCCCAAGGTCAGCCGGGTCAGGACTTCTTGTAAATGAATGTTCCCTGTGGGACCTGTAATGAA
The DNA here is from genome assembly GCA_009867235.2 of Psittacus erithacus. Classification (NCBI taxonomy): domain Eukaryota; kingdom Metazoa; phylum Chordata; class Aves; order Psittaciformes; family Psittacidae; genus Psittacus; species Psittacus erithacus. Next base: position 23,971 of record WYDI02022058.1, on the reverse strand, counting down.
GAGACTTAACAAATTATCAGTCTGTTTGGAAGGCATTCATTTTTTAATTGACCTCAGGGCACTCAAGGAACCAAAGGAATCTGGGCAAAGACGTTTTGAGTCCAAGGCAAACAAATGAGTCATTTTCTTTTATGGGGTAGTTGCTTCCAGTTTGAGTCTACTGGATAGACAAGTTTTTCAAGTTCAGTATTCCACTGAATCATATTAGGAGCTTTGTGTCTGACAACATGATCTGTATGATACAGACACCTTTCCATTCCTTTCTTCAGCTGACATTTTCTGTGCAAATATTGCTCTTGTCATCACTTATCAGGCCAATATTACAATGGAATTAATTTAAAACATAATCTGTTGCCTTTTAGTTTGAGTAGGAAAGATCAATTCTGTGACTTGAATGTCAGGTGCAATTTTACAGAGGATGCTTGCAGGGCTGTTATACCCCACAGAGAAGATAATTAAAAAGTCAGAAGAAGCCTTAGGACTTTTTGGTTAGGGAACAGGTTTTGTACAACAAAATGATATTTTAATTTTCACTATTTGAATATTGGCTGAAATGATGTAACTCTTATTTCTAATTTAGTTCTAACTGCTAAATAAGTTAATACAGAGAACATGGTACTGTTTAAAGATGATTGTGAGTCAGCTTTTTCTACAGCACTGTTTTCTCTTTACATATGTGTGACAGAATGGTATAAGTGCATTGGAGGAGAATAGCTTTTGATGATAGAAAATTCATAATGTCATCATGAATAGTTCTCCCACACTCCTCATTTCACCAGTAGAGCACTTCAACTGAAAACTTCAAAAAGCAGATATTCAGAAACATCATTGCCGGTACAGGAAATCCAAAACAGTGGGCAAAGGTTAAAGCTGCATTTGTTTTAGCTTTCTTAATCATATTTTTAAAATATTTTAAAATAATAAAAATAAATACAGACAATTATGTGGGAAATGTTAATTTAGAAACAAAACTCTATCTGTTTCAGTCCTTTATAATTGTCAAGGGTAGGAAGCTCTGAAGTGTGTGATTGCAGAACCATAGAACAGCCTGGGTTGGAAAGCATCCTGACAGGTCATCTGGTCCAAGACATTGTGGGAGAGGGAGCCTAGATGAGATTGTGTAGCACCCTATCCTGTCACATCTTGAAAATCTCCAGCAGTGGGCAGTCCGCCACATCCCAGGGCAGGTTGTTCCAGTGATTGGTAGTTCTCACTATAAAAAAATTCTTTCTTATGTCAAGATGAAACCTCTTCTGGTGCAACTTGTACCTATTGCCCCTTGTCTTCTCCATGTTACTCCATTAAGTGCTGAAAAACTGTGATGAGTTCTCCCCCAAACCTTCTTCAGGGAGAAAGGACCAAAGTCCTTCAGTCTGTCCTCAAAGGACAGGTTCTTCAGCCTATTGATCATCTTCATGTCCCCTCCTTTGGATGCTCTCCAGTCTGTCTGCATCTTCCTTAAACTGTGACTAGAACAGGACACAGTGCTCTAGGCGCAGCCTGATAAGCACTGAATAAAATGGGATGATCATGGTCTCTGTTGCTTCTTGTAACGCCCCTGCAGATCGAATCAGTATCTGATTTGCCTTTGCTGCTGCCATGGGGCACTGCTCCTGTTCAGCTTGTTGTTCACCAGGAGTCCAGGTCCTTTTCAGCAGAGCTGCTCCCCAGCTGTGCAAACCTAGCCTGTACTGGGCTCTTTGGTTATTCTGTCCCAGGTGCAAGACTTTGTTAAAGTTCATACTTAATGAACTTCATAGTTAATAAATTACACTGCCTTCTCCGCAAATGGTTGAATATGAGCAGGTCTGAAGCAGGCATTTCTAATTTTAAAGAGCATGGTTAATGACAATGCCCAGTCACATTATTCTAATCTGCAAGGTGAAGGATAGAGAACTATCTTCTTTTAGGCTCTGTTGATGCATAAAGGGTGACCAAGTTTGAAAGCACACCTTGAATTTTCCCCCTTTAATTTACTAACATTTATTCATTGCTGGATTTATGAAGCAGTGTTGATAACTATGTTTCCATTATCACCAGTCATACAGTTAGTGCTATCATTCTGTCAACAGAACAATATAAGGGTTTTTAATTCATGATTAGGATAGAAACTATAAAATACTGACTGCCTCAGAAAGAATTGTTTCGGAAATTGTTAAACTTGCAACTTGACCCCTAATGTAAAGTATTTTATGTGGCCATACTTCCAGTTCTAATAATGTAACCAATGCTTATATCCAATGTTGAGGAAATCTGGCAGTGAAATTGTCAAGGGTAATGTTATATTCCATAGGGTTTACTGCACCTTCAGATTGTATCTTCTGCAAGTAGTTACAACACTCATATCAATTCTGGCATTTTGATACATGGTAGAAGCATTTATTCAGCTTGAGAGTTGTAAGTTGCAATTTCTTAAAGACTCTTATGAGGTTTGTAACATGTTATAGGAACACTGAATTGCAATACATCTGAATATAAAACAAGTGCTTTATAAATTGTTTTATCACACTTCGAAGTGACATGCTAACAGGATTGCCAAATTCAACTGCAAAACTTGCCAATTTGGATCATGTGAAGGCAGGTGTGAGATTACAGCTGCAATAAAACTGAAATTGAATACGGGTAGCTGAATTTGTAGTAGGCAATTGATGTGATTTATATAACATGAGCCACATGAGGAGGGATATGTAGGTCAGCATCTTCAGCTGGAAAGGGTGGTTAGAAGAGTTGTGGTGGGTCACTGGGAACTGCTGAGTTAATACTTGTTTAGTCTGGCAAAACGCTGGCGCAGCATAACTGCATTCTATCAAACTTATCTGTGGGAGACACCATTTCCAACAAGGTAAAACTAGTCAGTTATATCCAATCCCACTTGTGCCATAAAAATCTTTGCTAAAATTAGCATAAAAGCATAGACCATATGGAGTTTCCCAGGGTAGGAATTAGTACATTAGTTGTGAGCACATTTTCAGTTTGCAAAATACTTAAGGTATATAAATACACAAATCAGTATTAAATTCCTTTTAGAGTAATAGAACAATATATTACAAATGCAAATGGCAAATGATCCTGTTCAGGGAAATAGAGGAAGCTCAATCAAATATAGCCTGCAGAGTTATTTCTAATCCAAGCAATCTGTTACATCACAGATTTGCAGAAAAGGAGCAAAAAAAAATCCAAAACAAAACACATTCCCCTTAAATTAAAAATAAATAAATAAATAAATATATCAAAATAAAAAAAAGAGAAAAAGGCACAAACCAACTGGTAATCGTTTCCATCCACTGTTCCCAGGCATGGGTCCAGGTTTTTTGTCCAAGTTGTGAATGTTTGGAGACTGCAGCCAGTCGTGGTCAGTACAAACATGCGAGGGCTTATGAGCCACAATTTCTGAAGACTTCATCTTTGCAAAATGTACTTGAACCTCTTAAGCCTACAAACACCTCACTGACATGGAGCAGTGGAAAATGCTTTTGCTTTATCTATAATCTGACCTGAGCAAGAAAGAGGAGGAGGAAAAGAATCTTAAAGCATATTTACATTATTAGTTCTTGCTAACAACATTCAGGGAGTATATGGCAGGGAAGGAGAAGAAACCTAGAAATGTTGTTTTAAAAAAGTTGATTACAGTTTAGCAAAGTTTTTGTGATGAATGGGGGTGTTATTAGTACAGATGATTTAGGAAGATACATTGTTAGGAAATGAAAGCAATGAAGTAGTGTAGGAGGCGTGAACATTTCTGATAAATGCGAGGTTCATATGTCATCAGTCAAGAGCCTCCAGAATGAATGAATGAAGATTCCAGTGAACTAAAAAGGAGAAATTTAATGGAAATACACGTATAAGAAATAAGTACAATAGGAATCTGAATGAGTTTGTAGCAGCCAAGGTGGGAAGTTGATTTTGTAGCAAAGAGAAAGTAAGACTGCAAATAAATAAGCAAGAATAAATAAAATAAATAATGCTACAGAAATGACTGCAATACTGGTTGAATACACTTTATTTTTTTATAATTCTCAGCATAACATTATATCTTAAAAATCTAGACCCATGGCTATTACTAAGTACAGTGCCTTAATTATTAGCATTATTGCAGTTGATAGTTTGGCCATTATGGAAAACACAGAGCCAGATAGGAGAGAAAAAAAATAAAATTGAAATTAACAGAAAACTGAATTTTATAAAAATTCTTGACTTCAGCAGCACTACAGGACATTATCATTACAGAAGACATAAACTACCACCAGGGCTGGAACTGGGATAGGAGGTCTACTCAGTGCTTTCCAGTGTGGAAACCCCCTTGGGTTTATTGAGGAAGGGGGTTACAGATGTTATGGTTGGTTTTTGTTTGTTTGTTTTTTTAACCAAGTACATGGCAGTGCTTCTAATGACGTAGTTTTTCAGCTTTCCTTGTCTTTCTGACAGCTAATAAAAACTCAGAGCACCACTCTTACTAAAAGAATTCATATTGTGTCTTATTATGACAGTCACACGTTACCTGTTGAATAGTTTGAGTTTACTGTGACAGCGACGTAGAGAGTAAGGCAACCATTATTTTGCCACTATCATTTATGTTTGACAGCAGCTGGCTCACCAGTCCCTGTATGTATTGTTTTTGGCTTAGATGTATGATTTTGAGAATGGAAAGGGAGTAATTTACTGTGTTTAAGGTGTAGTAAACATGGGAAACGATCCTTACACTATTGTGATGGTCATCTCTTTTGATGTTTCTACAGTGTTTTATATCATGGTGCTTTTCGATATGATGGGGACATGTATGTAGGTAGTGCTGTTGAACAGTAAAATGAGCCTTCCTGAAGCTGTGAGCTTTTAAAAAAGTCTTGAGACTGCTAGAAGAAATCTCATGGCACTATAGTTAATGTATTATGAACTCTTGCAAAAAAACAGATTAAGATGGGGTGATGGCTCAGGGTTGAGGAATGACTAAATTTCAAATTAAAAGACTTCATTCAAAACTGAAATAGAAATTGGAATAAGGTGAGGACAAACTCAATACAATGTTTATTCTAAGCATATGGAAACCTCTTTTTGATGCTGTCTTCAAAATGATGCAGCAGTTAAATGTATTATACTCCTGGGAAGCATCAATCTTAGGACCTGATTCTTCTCATTACGTAATAAGAATGGTGAAAAGTAGCCTTAAAGTAGGCATAAATTACATTTAAATCTTCTTTATGCCTCAGCAGTGATAGAGTCTCAATATAAATGAGAATCAGGTCCCTGGTATTTATTTAACCCTTAGGCTTTGTATATCATTTTATTTTCACCTTTAAGAGATTTGCAAAGAGATTTTTAATAGGAATTTTTAATCAGTATTTGGTGTACAGTAAGCTAAATGTTTCCATTGCCTTACAAGTAATTTTAATCATACAGGCAGATCATTCTTTTTATTTCTCAAGAGGGAATGGTAGAATTTTCTGCCTTTGTAGAAACTGAGCTAAATGTTTCTGACACCCATAGTACAGTGTCAATTGGAAATTCACATTTCATGTATAAAAGACAATTTTAATTTCATGAGCTAAAGGATTGGTTTCCACTTGCACATTCTACCAAAGAAAGGAATATTGTCAGAAGAACTGGCGCAGTGCTTCCAGAAATAAATCTATTGAATTAAAGAAGCAGCTTTCATTACCTTTTACATTGCATTTCCGTATAACATAAGCATTAATTAAACTCTTCATTGCTTTCTCCTATTCAGCAGAGCACTTGCTCTGTCTGACAAGAAATGCTGCCTAAGAAAACATGTGGCATCCAAACACAGTCATCAAAATACACGTACTCAAGCAGAAGGGAAGGAAGGGTAGAAGGGGAGAATGCTCAGGTACATTTGGGCAAGTGGGACCTATCTGTTTCAGCTTTTGACATTAAGACAGCTTTGGTGACTTGTAACAGGTCATCTCACTAGGTATTTGTCCAGGTATTTCAAATACAAACAGAAAGAAAGCAATTGTCTTTAAATTCTTAGGTATATGTATGTTTATGAGGAAGGCTTCTTCAGTGTGAGGAATCACTTTTGGTGTGAGACAGTTGTACCTTCTAAAGTATCAAAACGAGTCTCCAAAGTATGTCTTTCCTCTTGTGTATGGAATGCCCAGCTATAGCAAAGTTGTAGATAGAGACTCAAAGTGTTTAAGTGGTCAAGCCTTAAAGAGCTCTTTGGGTAGCCCACCTCTCTTAACTGAAGAGACTTCATGTATATTTGGTGCCAACACACTTCTATCTGTATTCAGATATTTTTAATTTTTTTTTTTTCTTGCCATTCCAGGGGAACATTTGAGAATCTGCCCTCAGGAATATACATGTTGCACCTCAGAAATGGAAGACAAGTTAAGCCAACAGAGCAAACTGGAGTTTGAAAACTTAGTGGATGAGACAAGTCACTTTGTACGCACCACTTTTGTATCCCGGCACAAGAAGTTTGACGGTAGGCTGGATGTAATTTACTTATTTTCAAGGTTATGGGACTTAAAAGTCAGTAATCCATAATAAATTCCAATGTTCTTCTCTTTACGATTAGATATCACATTTGCAGTTGTCAGTTTAGCTAAGATAAGGGTTAACTTACAGCTGGTCTGCTTATCAGCCTTGTGAGTATTGCCTTTAATTGCAGTGACATCAAGAATCAGGCTGTTAAGCGCTTGCAGGCTTGGCTAATGTTGAAAAAAAGAGATTAGATATGCATAGAGGGGTTTATAATTTTTGTCTCCTAGTTTCAAATGCAGAATTTAGGTTTGCAATTCTGCTCACTGTTGCAAGATGACCTATGATCTCCCATGATTTTTGTAATTGCAAAAGCAGGTTTTTTTGTAGTCTGCCTTTTTGTAGCCTTGAGGCACTAATATTTTTTCTGCATGATTTTCTAGTGGTGTACAGAGTCTCTTAGAGGGCTTTCTGGCTTCCGTGCACTAAGGCCTCAGTTGCACTTGAGAGGGATTTTCATGCAAACCACTTAAGCAGTATGGAACACATCTTTTATACCTAGAAAGTATTGACAAGGACAGTTCAAGGGTTTCATTTGTTTCTAATCAGTACTCCAATCTCTTCTGGTCCTCATCCTTTGTAAGATCTTTGTAACATCAAGGATTCAGTGTCTCAGTTTACTGAGTGCTTGTCTTTAAGAATGAACACTAAGCAGCTTTTATGGTTGCGTCTGTATTTACAAGTGACACTATATTGAGCTTTTCTCATAAACTGCAGATTAGCAAAGAGTAAAAGAGCTTCAGAATATTCTTCATGGTTTTATCTAAATATGAAATCTGTGTTTGCGTAGAAAGTGCCCCCTGAGCATTTCTGCATATGTGTAAGCTCAAAAGGGTCTGGCACTAAGGCGTGTAAATCAACATTGCAAAGAGCTTTGCATGCAAGTAGAAAGTCTGCAAACAGGTATGGTAAAGATGGCTAACCCCGGGTAACGGGGTATATGCTCAAATGTAGGAGAATGGAGGAAAAGTTATCGCTGAAGTTGGAAGATTACTTCAAAAGTCTGAGGTTGCCTTCAGAAAAAAGTGAAGATGTCTTTAACTCCTTAGGGTAATTCTGTATCATTCTCTCTATTTGATTGAAGACTTTTTTTTACTAATATTGTCTCAAGATGACACAGAAGGGAAGATGAATTATAAAAGGAGAGAAAGGAAAATGAGGATGAGCTGGATAAAAGTTCCCAGCAGCAGATCAGATGCTAATATAATACAGAAAGTGTCCTAAGTATCCTTAGCCCTTGGGAGAACTGTGGTGTGGATGACTGCTGTTCTGTGCATTGTGATGGCTTCCCTTTTTGATGTGAAATTGGAACTTTTTATGTAGTGGATTTTCAAAATTTTACTTGCCTTCGAAGGGCCTAAAAAAAAGAACCCAAAAGTTGTGTGCAGTATTACAAGATGAGTATGCACACAGAGCAGACATTGCAGAACATCTGTAGCACATAGAGGTCTTTCCTCTTTTTGCAGAAGGAAACCAAGAGCAGCAGTGTAGTTTACTGCAAACATTGGGGTCATTGAACACAGAGCTCAGATGGCACCTCACTAATTCTTTGGCAACTTGAGGCCTTTTTATACTGAAATGAATTTAAGCACATCATGGCTTTTTGAGTAACCTGAAATTCTGTTTCTTAATACTGATGAGACATACATAGCTGAAAGTTACTGACCTGTTGTAAGTACTGTGTTCTGGGATTGTTAGGGATCTGCTCCGCAGGAAGTTGGATTAAAAGGCGTAGTGATTTGTCCTAGTTTATCATTGATGTTTTAAAGGTAATTTGCAATTTGAAGTCTTATCAGAGGGCATTTGAACTTTGTGTATACTGTCACTATTTTGTTGCTATTCTAAAACTATTCAGTTGTTCACTTATATGGAAAAACTGCTTAGTTTTTCTAGAAGGCAAGTACATTAATGGAAGAATGTATTTTCCTAGCAGGCTGACTTTCACTAAGAAACATCTAGATTTTTTGTAGTTTAAAATAGGGTGATGATTTCTGGTATAAAGCAAATATTGGATTGTTAGGTAATGCCAGTGTTTCGACTCTTCAAGAATTATCTCTTTTTTTGTTTTAATTGGCACTTTGATTGCACAAGGGAGTTCTGATAGATGATTCTGCCATTTGATGCTACTATACCACAAATAAGAAAACAAATATAGCCAACTGTAATGATTTTGTGGAAGATTTTTTGTGTACAGGACCTGTGTTTATCAAGAACAGTATTATCTAAGCATTAACGCGTGTGAGGAATTATTTTAAACTAGTGGTGCTGCCAACCTTTTTGTTCATGCAGACATTTGCATCATTTTTTTCTTCTGTCCCAGACATGTCTTAGGGTGATGCTTTATAAAACTTTCCGGGGGCATGTAAACTCTTTGTTTAATTATGATCTGACCTTTATATGTCTTGCCTTTTTTATTTGCTTTCTGCCCCAAAACCATTCACTTAAGCATCAATGGAATAATTTTATGATTTCCATTTTGAGAGGTAATTTGAGGTCTGTTTTCCTTTTCAGGATTTTATCCCAGATTCCTATTCATGATCTAATCTACAAGAAAACTCAATCTGCTGTAACTTAAACATTGTCTCTTTAGCCTCTCTATGTAAGGTACACATTCTTACACAGAATCATAGAATCAGAGCATGGCTGAGATGTGAAGGCACCAATGGAGATGGCCTAGTCACCCCTCACCTTAAAGCAGGTTCCGCTACTGCATGTCTTCCAGGACCATGTGCAGGAAAAAATAGGACCAGCCCTCTCAGCCTCTGCTGGTATGAGAGATGGTTCAGTTCTTCCACCATCTTTCTGCCCTTTGCTAGACTTGTACTGCTAAGTGCATATCTCTCTTGTACTTGGAAGTGCAGATCTGGACCCACCACTCCAAATGTGGCCTTAACAGTGCTGAGCTGAGAGGAGGGTTCACCTCCCTCAGCTTGCTGGCAAAGTTTCTACACAATTTCTGTTTTGTATTTAATTTTATGTGAAGTGCAGTACTTTCCAAATCTCTACAAGAACTAATTTCTGCAATAACTATAAGTAGGAGAAGCTAAATATTAAATTCATAACAGAGATTTGGAAATTATTAGGCATTTTGGAACCAACTATGATCAGAAGGAATGATGCCTTTCTTCTAACTGGCAATCAGTTCTTGCATCCTAAACCTTATACAATCTTACTCATTTCTTACATATTTGTCCTCCATATTTCTAAGGGGCTGTAATTGTCTTGAGACTTTTAACTGCTCCATTCTTCTAGATTCATTTTTTCTGAAGTGTTTTATTCCTCAGTGTATTTTACATTCAAAGATTCCTTAGAGCAAAAGGTCTGACAATAGTATTTTTTGTTCCATCTCCATACTCTAGGTAATCAGTGTGAATTAGCATGAGTCACTACACAACATAATACCATCTGCCAGTTGCTTCTTGGACGAGCCTTTTGTGATGTTTATAGCTATATTGCATACACCTGTGTATTTGCCATTGCACTGCCATACTGGATGGTCATTTAAAAAAAATCAGTATCTGGAATTTCACTAATGGGTGAATGAGGATCCAGAAAAGCTCCTGGGAACCTTGCCTAAAAGCAAGCCTTGAAATGAGAAAAATTCCCTTGAAACAATAGGTCCTCAATGTTCCTAGCAAAGAAATACCTGATTCAGCAATAGGACTCCCAAACCCTTCCAAAAACTAGGAAAAGGAGCAAAAACCTAGCAGTCGGGAAACACACAGGTGAAGAGTTCCATCAGATGCAGTTCCTAGCAACAGACAAGCAATCATGCTCCAATTCTTGGACCTCCAATTCTTGGACCTCCAGTTCTTGGACCCCCACTGTATATCTCAAAGCAGCTTAAAATATATTATACTCCCAGTGTAGCTGTAGTAGCATCATCTTCTTATCACCAGTTCATGCATAGTGACATTGCTGAGCAGCTGTTTCACAGACTAGCCAATTTCTTTTAAGTATTGCTCCATCAGCATCTGAAACCAGTCCTACGGGGAGTTTTTGTCAGGAATGTTAATGAAGAGACAAGTAGCAGTTCAGTGACATTTTTTCACTAATCCTTTGAATAACTATAGGACAATTATAGCAAATAATTTTAATTTAAGCTAAATAGATCTGAACCTGATAATAGAGACACTGTGTCCTCATTAAAAAAAAGTATGGTAATAGGCTTGGTAATGGTGTTAGAAATGAAAGAATCTCTAAGAATAGCTGTCATGAACTTAAATGGATATGGATAGCCTTCAGCAGAATGTGTGAGGCATGATGCCGTTTAAGGAAAATAACCTGAATAGTGTAAGAACCAATCTGCAGCTGCATTGATCTCTCTTACAGGCTCATCATTCCCTGTGCTCCTCTTTTTTACAGTCTAGGAGAACAGTGATCCATACCCATTAGTGCTGGTTATATTTCTTACAGTCATTACCAGCAGTAGCAGCGTAAATTACAGAGCAGGAAAGAAAGTTTCAGTGATCATTTCCCAAAACAATACCTGCAAGAATAGATACTATCCCAGACACCCTATGTGCTCTTTTCTTTTCTTGCAAAATTTATGAAAGAACTTGGGGGAAAAGAGTGGGTTTGAATCTTTCCTTGATACTAGAACTGACAAATATGTGCTTTGTGAAGTTGCTTTCCAACAAAGAGCAAAGTAAGGAAGAAATTTTTTACTGTGAGTGTGTGAGACACTGGCACAGGTTGCCCAGAGAAGCTGTGGCTGCCCCATCCCTGACAGCGTTCAAGGCCAGGATGGCTGGGGCTTTGAGCAACCTGGTCTAGTGGGAGGTGTCCCTGCCCATGGCATGGGGGTTGGAACTGGATGATTTTAAGGTCCCTTCCAACCCAAACCATTCTATGATTCTGTGATTCTATGAACTCTTCAAGGAAGTGAAAACTTGTAGGCAGTTATAATTATCACATTAAACACGGCAAAAAAAAAAAAAAAAAGAACAAAAAAACAAAAGTGTGGAAAGTAAAATAATGGAGATGCTGAAAGCTGGAATTCACTGAGGTTCAGTTGCACGGTCAATGCGAGTTTTCTGCCCTCTGCTCCTCCTTCGTCCCAGCCTGCCAGCCCAGCCTGAGCCCCAGTGCATGCCTGGAGCTTCACTTGCCTCCATGAACTTCTGCAGAAGAGGGGTAGTGCTGCAGCACAAGAGCCCACTTGCACACTGGTGCTGTGACCTGGTGCTGTCATAGTTGGTGGGTGAAGGATAGATTTGCAGCAGGATAATTTTTTCAAGCTTTGTTAACTTTGAATGTGAAAGGGTGTGGTTTTCACAGGAAGGTTTTGGGTTGTCTCTTTGGTTTTTGGAAGCAGGGAATCAGACAGGTCTGCCTTTTCCACAGGCCTGTTTGGGAGGCAGGAGGCTTCCAAGGAGTCTGGAAAGTCAAATAGATATAGCATAATCTTATCAACTACTCATATTATTCTAGTGTTGCCATATCTGCAACAGAACATAGGGTCCACCATACGAAAGCTGGGACACCAGATATTTTTGGTTTTAGTTCTGGACAAGGTGGTGGGATTCTGTTCTGTTTTCTTTCCTTGTGTTACAAACTTCAGTGTCGCTTTGCAATGTGTTTCCTATCAAATGCAAAGTCCGTTGTAGGACAGGTGGACTTTTTGAAACTCCACTACTGGTCAGCTGTAACAGTGCTAGCAGGGCCGCAGTTTCAGTATAGTTCATACTGGTTTAACACACTACATAACTTCTGCACTTGCCCAAATACAGGCCTTAGAGCATTTAGAAGCCTTAAAAAAAAAAAGTTACACTTGCTGACATGGCATTTAACTGCTTCAAGTCTTTGTTGGACACCTGGCACAAGTTTCTAAACTTTACAGAGGTTCTTGATAAAAGGTCCATTACCTTATATTTGACAGGAAACAGTAGTCTGAAAATAAAATATTCTACATCTGATCCAAATCCTGTCAGAACTGATAATAGCCTAAGAGGAATCTCTACTGTCTACAAATGGCTTTGGGGTATAATACTGTAAGATTTGTGCTGAGATTACTCCAAGTCCTCAGAGTTAATAATAGCCTAAGAGGAGTCTCTATTGTATACAAGTGATTTTAGGGTCTAATCCTTTAAGATTTACCTTGAGATCACTGTTTATCAGTTTTGCATATTGTGTCAAAATTTGTGAATTGCATTAGATCAAAATAATTTTTTAATTAACCAAAAGAGGAGAGGTAGAAAGAGGAGAGGTGGCAAGCCTATGAAACTTGGGAAGGATGGATTGGCCCAGTAGTAAGAACAGTTTCCAGCCAGGGGTGCAAATTCCTGCAACCTGGTCACGTCCCCTACTGAAAGGAATCACAATGGGAACTGGTGTCTTCTGCACGTTCCCTGCAGCTGTAAATGCCTTTCATGCATTTGGATGGCTTGTTCTCTCTGCTGTTCTGCAGCTTCATTTGCTAAGAGCAGCTGGTCAGTGGGGCATGTAATCTTCTAACCAGCTGCATCAGGTTTGTGAAGCCGCAAAGGACAAGCTGCTATCCTGTGCTGGAACAGGCGGACCTGATGCTGTCTCAAATGAATCTCGTTAGAAAGCATGTTGTCCAGATATAGGCAAATCCAAACAGGCTTTGAGAAGGTGGAGATCCAGTGTTTTTCCTGTAAAACAGAAAGCAGAATTTGCCTTGCCAAATATTATATGTCCATGGTGTAGCATACTTCCGTATTTGATAGGGAATGATAGGTGCAAGTCATGCTGGTGTGAAGTTTACACCTCAGATATAGGTCAGGAAAAATCTCTCCCTCAGGTGCTTATTTCTCCACATTGATTAGAGACGGCATTTAGTTTGGACATACATGCCTATACTGTGGACTGACTTACATATTTGTTCAGCTAAATTCCACCCCAAGGAATGGAATAAAGGAGTGAAACATCTAAAACACTTTTGAGGTTCTCTTTGTGCTTTATTTGCCTCTTCTACAGAAGTAATCCTTTTTTCTGTAGTATTTTGTGGGGGAGAAGACATTAAAAATATTGAAGTAAATAAGCTGGTTGAAAAAAAATCTGTCCTGTTAAATTTGAATGACATTTAATCTTTGCTGAAGCTCTGAATAGTGTATGGTTTTAATATTTTATGATGGAAATTGTTTTCTGAACTTAGAGTCCAAGACTTAAAAATAGTAACCCATAAGTAAAATTAATGATTTACAAATGCAAAAAATCCCGAGATTAAAGGTACTTTATATGCCTATGGACAAGAATAGGATTAATAAAGGACTTAGCCTCAAGTCTATAACACTGATGAAAGACATCAGTCTTCTGACAATCAGCTGTCAGAGGCTCTGTTACCCATATCTGATTCTGACCGTGATGGTAGGTGTTCACCTGACACACAGCAAGGACAAAAACATGCTCTAAGACTCAAAAACAGGGACTGCATGTAGAAAACAAGCTACAAAACAAGGGTATTCATACATAGCATCGGCGCCCTGAATAATAGGAACTGTAGCCTTATAATTTCTCATTTGTTACCCTCAACCTTCTTTAAATGCAGGAATACTATTTCTCAGATTAAAGTTTTGACTGTAATACGCAGGCTTTGTTGTCTTTTTGCTGCCCTTCTTAATCCTTTTGCCTGTGTGTCCAAACAACTGGGAAATTAATAGCAAACTTAATATATCTTTAGAAGGATTCTGGAATATTTGAAAAATCTCTGTCTCTGTTTTTGCAGGGACAGAGATTCACTAAATCTCTGTAGACAAAGATGTAAAAGACTTTTTACAGTTTATTTTAAAGTTTCTTTTTTTCCTTTTACCTCTGTTTTGTGGTCTACCAAAAAATATGGAAATGGCTCTTTCTCTGGGAGGAATGTTACAGGAATGTCACTTTTAGCAGTAAGATAAACTATTTAGGGAGAGAAGGGAACTATATACCTATGTGCCTTAAGAATACTTTTAGAGATAAAACCAGACATATTAAGGTCCACTTGTGCTATACTTAGTGGTAACTGTGAAAGCTGGATATATAAATCGGAGCTACCAGATATTCAAGAAGAAAATAGGAAAGGTGTGGCTCAGAGATATTGCTTCTGAAGTCTTCCCTGCTTGCTATACATAAGCACTCATTCTTTTCCAATAGCTGAGAGGCAAAAACCCTGCATATGGTGCCTACACACCCGTAGTGCAATCTAGCTGCTTGCCTGTGTAGGTGCTGTTAGAAAGGAGCAGCAGTCGGTCTCTGTATTGACAGCCCCACTCAGTGCTGGCAAGGGCTGTGCAGGCAAGCTGGTGAGTGTAACACCATCCTTGCTGCCCAACTGTTGTGAGAGGTGATGCCACCATAACTAGCACAGTCACTCCTGGCCAGACTGCTGCAGACAAAATCAAAGCAGATCACCAAGATATAAATCCTACCAGATTATACGTACTTCAGGGTTTCCTGCTTGTTGGTACTGTGCATGAACGTTCAGGTGTCATTTCTGAAACACTGGGACTTAAAAAAAAAATGCATGGCTCGGTAGACAGAGGAACATCTATTATCAAAATGTTCCAATTTTCCTAAATATATTGGAGCACTGAGTTTCACTGATTCTCCATAATGCTTTTTATGGATTCTTTTTCTGAATATTACCGATACAGCTCCCACTCATTCACTTCTTGGAATATTTACATAAATTGGGATCTTTATTTTAAGCTTTCCCATCTTTTCTAAGTTATTCTGAAATGGTTTTGCTTAATGTGTTTATTGTATATCCATCACATGCTCAGTTTACTCCAGGGTATGTATAGATTAATTTAGAAGCTTTATCAGGAATAAACGCTTTTATTTTCTTCTAGTTTAACCTGGGTGCTTTGTGCATTCAGAATGATTTATCACTGAAAGAGCAGCTGAATGTTTCAGCAATGTGCAGGTCAGTTACCTAACATTAACGGCAGTGATATTGTAATGATAATGCATAGAGTTGGAGATTAGCTGGAAAAGGGGGAGAGAGAGTTAGGGCCAAAAACAACTATGTATGTCATGAGTGATCTATTATGACTATAGCATGATCAATCTTAGATGGTGACTTGATGCAGCTTTTGTGGAAGGTAGACTTTATATTAGTGAAGAGACAGATGGTGGACACCATTGCTACTCGAAGTGCGCTTTGAAGCTATACAAAGAATTTTAATGAAAAGAACAACAAATCTTAAGGCCTGAAATAGATCTTCTTTAATATATGGCAACTTACTAATTAAACATTCTTAGGTGAAATTATTTGCTCTGAATGGTACTTTTTTGTGGTATCATGTCATTTGCTATTTCTGAGTTAGGAAATTAATCATCACACAGCAAAGAGGCTACCCTTGATTTTGAAGAGCTACACGCAAAGCGAAAACATTAGACGTATGTGAAGCAGGAAGGAGGTGAAAACAGCTTATTTCAGTAATGTAGGACATTTCAGTCAATGAAATCTCAGCAAGATCACAGCCAAAAAAGGCAAAGGGAGGTTATTGAGTACTAACTTCAGTGAGTGGGTACGACGTAAGTGATTTAATTTTTACTCTATTAAGAGCAACTTGACTATGCAGGTACTAAAATTGTAGTGAGGAAATAAATTTTGTTGTTGTCTGGTTTTTCATTCTTCTGACATTGAAGCATTTTCGTGGGGGTGTGTATCTTAAGGAAGAGATCAATTTATACATACTTGTTGAATTGAAGTTTGGTAGCTCCATGGATTTACCGCTGGAAGACGAGGTGATTTCTGCCTGATGCAACCTAGTTTTTGGAGTATGTAAAACCTCTAGAGGGGAAGCATGCAAGAAGCTTACAAAGCATAATAAGAAATAGATACATGTGAAGGAACACAGACTAGGAAATTTAGTGTTTTCTCAGAGCAAGAAAATATTAAGACTAAGCAAATGATGACTGGATTTTTTTCAATTTTCAAAAACTGGAGACAGTTACTTGAAGAAAACACCTTTCAGTCACCACACAGAGCAAGAAGCAAGATTTGAAATTCAAATATGTATTTCATTTTGAAGGATTTCAAATGAATGTTGAAGATTATTTTCAACTAAAAAATACAACATTTGCATTTTAAAATGAGGAAGCAAGTTGTCATAAGCTTTTTCCCAATAGTGTATTTTATGGCACAGTGAAGTTTTACGGATTTGTGAAAAGCATCGGCACTGCATTTTTTATTTTTTTCAAGTTTCTGATGTTAACACTTTGATCAGCTTTACAAGCAAATCTCAGACACTCTCAGGAGGTTTTTTTTTCAGTGTCTGCTGATGTATATGTCACCATAACTTTCCTGGCACTCCTACAAATAAATAACATGTTAATTTAAGCTCTTATTAAATAACTTGCAAGGGAAACCTGTCTGACCTTCTTTGGTTCTAATGAAGTTTTAGTACTGGCCATGAGCTGAAAATGCTTCTAGGCTATGAGAGTGGATCTCAGGATCATTTTTGAACTCTGTCCAAACCCAGCTAGCTGGGATCTGCTGCCTAGTGAAGAGAGCTACAGGCAGTGGAGAACTACAGCTGTGAAATCAGTCTGGATTTTTTAGCGTGATGTCCAGAAGCCGTCTTCTTCCTATATGTAGTCTATATTTGAGATTTTTCCTATATTTAGTCTATATTTGAGATTCAGCTTCCTATTTTCATGCCAAAACATACATGAGCTGATATTTTAAAAGGCCACTGTGTCCTCTTAAGCACGTTGGTAATCAGCTGATAAAAGTTATGATTTATTTATTCACTTACTGGATTTTAAATCTAAGTAAGGGTATATAGGCTTCATCATCCTAATCTAATTATATATCACTGTGGGAGGAATTTTGTTTGTTTCTATTAGCTGGAAACCTGAACCAGTGAAAAGTCAGTGTTTAGTGAGGCTCATTACATTGCCACATCTTGCTTGGGCCAGTTTTGCCACATGAAGCTATAATCTAATAGTTCTTGGAGTCTTACTCTTCAGACTCTTCTAGCACTGCAACCAGTGGGAATGATGACATTTCAGACAGAGACAAGATGCTGCTAAATCAAACAACGTTTTTTACTCCCCAGTTTATCATGCACCCTGTACCACACATGGCATTTTTCTGCACCAATGTAGGATTTGAATTTCCATGTCTGAAAAGTCACAGCATCATGAGAGCAGTTTGGATATAGAGGAGAAGAAATGGAGCACTGAGTGTTTCTAGGAGCAGTTTCAAATAAGCTGATAAGGAACACCTACTATCACACATTCCTGTCCCTAGGATGGTTCCTGGGATTTGTTACCAAAATGTCATTAGCAAGTGAAAGTCTTCCAACATGTTCCTCCTTAAACACTTTTCTGATGCTTTGGCATGGACAAATTTTTATCAGTACCAGCTATTAAGATATTGTAAAGATTCAGTTTCATTGCCTTCATTCTATTATTTAAAGATATTGCATAGCATATACACAGTTGTACTATTATATATGAATCTATCCATGTTTATGCCACACTTCTTACACTGGGTACAGGTATAGCTCCAAATGCCGATAAGGGGACTGAAATACATAAGTTAGGATTCTGTGGAAGCTTGCGTCCAAGCTGGAGTTATTTTAGTGTGTTGTGTTTTTTTTTTATCAGTCCTCTGCCACATACCAGCTTCTCAAATAAGTTGTATGGTGACATAATTAAAGATAGAATAAAATGCCTTACATGTTAGGCACCCCTACATGACAGCTTCTCTGATAAATAAAAATGTGATGTTAAGTACCAAGTGATCACTAAGGAATTTTAAATTAAGAATTTTTAAAGCTCCTAGATGGTAAATAACCTTGCCACAGACTTTTCTTCCCCCCCCTGCCCCATTTTACAGGCACAGTATCACACTTCTTGAATGACAATGGGCATATCTTTAGTATTTTTAGCAGTGATGTGATCGTTAGATCTGCATACCTTTGTGTATGTACTTCTTTTTATGCCTGTCGTGGTTTAGGCCTGCCACACAGCCCACTCACTGCCCCCCCACCTCCTCCCTCGGCTCCTGGAGGGATGGGGAA
>WYDI02022057.1:0-17985 GCA_009867235.2 Psittacus erithacus | reverse complement strand
TTGTGTTATACCTTAGTTACTGGACTGTTCTTATCTCAGCCCGTGGGAGTTACATTCTTTCGATTCTCCTCCCCATCTCCCTGGGAGCGGAGGGGTGGGAAGAAGGGGAGAGTGAGAGAGAGACTCCGTGGCAGGGCTTAAACCACAATGCAGGAGAACACCCATCATTTGTTACAGCAAAACATGACAAAGCACAAAAGGAGAGTTCCTCAGGTCTTCATTACACCCCATATCCATATAGGTACATATGCTTTTTCTCCATTTTAACAAAAGAATTGCACATTTGTCTCATATTTTCGGACTTCCAATATAAACAGCCTTCTGAAAGATACAGCAGTGGGAACACTCAACACATTAGTTAGAATTTATGGTGTTTGAATTCTGTGATAAAATGAGCGACAGACTGCTCATTCCCTCAGAAGAAGCCAATTTCTTTCCTCTAACCATCAACATCTTTCATATTTCCAGCTTTGGTAAGAACAATGGTTGCAAATAATTAACAGAAAGTTGATTTTTTAGTCCAAAGTTCTTTAAATTCTCTCAACTCTCTATAAAAATAAGCATCCTGTCTGGTCATAGGAAATTCAAACTACCAATATGGAATAACCTGCTTCTCTGTGTCTTCAAGGCAGAAGTATCTCTGGCATGTTATTGTTTACAACCATTCAATCAAAATTATGTTCAAAGGTTCAATATTTCATAACAATTCACTGTGTATGTCAACAATGCCTGTATTGAGAAATATTTTCTAAATTATAGATTTAGGTCTTTGAAAATCTTAGCTAAACCAAGAAAAACTTTAATTAAAAGAAAAAAGTGAAACATGGCAACAGAACTAGTAAGACACACACACTTGTGTTTACTAATTTTAAAGACACAGAGAACTTCACACCATCATCATAAATGCATTCAGTTTTCTGCTATTAAACTTCCTTAGGATTTCAGAGACAACATAGGACACAGGGTTAACCTTTGATTACATCCTAGTAGTAATTCCTTATAAGACTCCTGGACAGTTTTCCCTCATTTTGGAGCTCTCAGGCCATTCCCAAGCACCACAAGACAGTACACCCAGCATGTGATCTTTTCAGCTGCTCAACAGCAAGGACAGGTGATTAGCAAATTTAAACTTGCTTAAAACCACTCTCTACCCCTCAGGGCCTCTAAACAAATCTACGGGAAACCTAACACAAAGGATTTTGAAAATCACAAGTCCTAAACTCTGACTCTAACTTCTCAGCAGACTTCAGCAGCCATCAGTAAACTCACCCCGCCTCAAGTCAAAGTTTAAAAATTAGCTTGTGCTTAGTAATTTAGCATGTCAAGTGGCACAGCCCTATACAAAGTCTCCTTAATACCAAAATATAATGTCTACATTCTTCCTAACATAATAGCATAGTTGATCATTTCATGAGATCAATCAAGAATTTTTCCCCTTCAATATCCCATGCAAAGTATTATTTCAAATTTCCACTCAAACTGACAACAGCTGTTTACCTATTCTTGAACAAAATTTGTCTGTATACTCCAAGAGGTATTTTGGGGACAGTAACAATTTCATCTAATTCTTAATGTGGATTCTTACATCAATAGATCTTAAAGCTTTTTATAAGCGAATCCTGTATCATTTGCTCAAATTCAGCAGAGCATAGAGCCCTAAAGGGCTTGCTATCCACCAAAGTGGCTGAACTGGGTCCCACTTGAACTACTAAAGAAAGGAAAAAAAAACCAACAAAAAACAACTCAGTGGTGAAAAAGGACTCTGAACTTCAGCCATCTGAAGCATTCTTCATAAAGTAATGAACTTTTATCAACAGGAGACTTTCTTCTTTTTTAGAAGGGCCATTTACTTTGTTCAGATAAGTAGTAGTATCTTGGTAGGATGTGCTAAAGTCCCCCGAGTCAAGCTCTCAGTGTAGTAAAATCAGCTAATCTCTAACTTGCCATCTGCTCCCAAAAGCCAGAAGGAGAATATAATCTAGGAACACAGTTAATAAGAGAAATAGTTCTGTCAGAAGATCTTCGGTAATGCAACTAAGGAAGATAAGTGGTATCGGCCTGAATCTGAACATCAGGTTGGGAGGAAACAATAACTCTAATCTACATTAGTTTGACTAAACTTGAGTCTACCAGCACAAGACAAAAACTAGCAAGGGCAACATCAAACCGCTTTTTTGAACCAAAGCCTTGGTCTGATGCTGCCAACACACTGGCCCTTTAAGAAGAATAAGCATTAACTGTGAAACATTCTAACTACAAAACCAAAAGACACAGCTGCTGCTGTAAAGCAGGTTTTGCTCACTGCACCTCCAGAACAAAGCATTTGTGAGGATGATCTCTGTTACTTAGTTTCACACTACTAATTTTTTTTTACTATAACTGTAGCACTACTATAATGATTGCATTGCCCAATTCTAGTTTGGATACAATTTCAATTGTTACCTTTATGGATTTATTTGTGTTAACTGGTAGCATAACCATAAATATATATATGTGTGCATATATATAAATAACAACGACAACAAGAAACCCAAACAAACCAACTTAGAGCTTTTTTTCTTGAACTAGTGTTCCCAAACCTATGACAGATCAGAAGTAATCTCAATTCATAAATCTTTTGGGCCGCCACTGAGTGCTAATTATTCATAGAACCTTCAGACTCCAAGCTTGTAAAATTCTAGATATAATACTGAGCAAAAATGGAGAAAAGCCTACACATGGAAAAAGAACACCAAAGAGCTGTGAGGCAAATCCTCCCTAAGTTCAGTAGAGTGCCATACATGTACAATGGAAGAAAACACTTCTCAGAGTCTGTAAAAATACTTGTGCTTGTATCCAGCTACAGGATTATGTTATGAATTGTCATGGTTCAAGGCCAGCCGTAACTCAGAACCACGCAGCCTCTCTCTCACTTCCCCTGTTTCCTCCCCCCACTCCGGGAGGGATGGGGAGGAGAATCGAAAGAATACAACTCCCACAGGTTGAGATAAAAACAGTCCAGCAACTAAGGTATAACACAAATCACTGCTGCTCCCACCAATAACAACAATGATAAGCAAAACAACAAGGGAAGAGAATACAACCACCCACCACCCCTCGACCAATACCCAGCCCGACCACGCAGTGATCTCAACCTTCCGGATGACTGCCCACAGTTTATATACTGGGCATGATGTGCTGTGGTATGGAATACCTCTGGCTAGTTTGGGGCAGGTGTCCTGTCTCTGCTTCCTCCCAGCTTCCCTTCCTCCCTGGCAAAGCATGAAACTCAGAAAGTCCTTGGTCAGACTACACATTACTGAGCAGCAACTAAAAACATCGGTGTTATCAGCGCTGTTCCCAGGCTGAAAGTCAAAAACACAGCACTGCACCAGCTACTAAGAAGGGGAAAAATGACTGCTACTGCTGAACCCAGGACATGAATAAACAAACTTCCTCATCCATGCCACTGAAAAATCAGACCCTTGGAAGGGGTCCTGAAAAGCATTTTTCTACTGAGGGCAGCTAGTGAGCATCTGTACCTAAAGACAACTTGGGAGGATGTGTCAGTCTCAGATCTGGCCAGAAAAGCCAGAAAAATTGCATCAGAAACCTGAAGCAGGGCAACGTTCTCAATTATAATTGCTACCACACTAGAAATGTCTGCATCAAATGCCAAGTAGATCCTGTGTTCATGCACCCTCATATGTCTAGAAACCACATCTTCAACATGAGGGTTTATTTGGAAGTCAAAATTTAGACGTTTTAAAATTACTAAATTTACCTTCAGTAATGAAGGCTAATTTGGTCCTTATTTTGGGGAAATTCATCTTGATGCCAAAAAAAAAGAAAAGAAAAAAAAAAAACCCAAACAAAAAAAAACACCCCACAGCAACCAAAAAAACCCCAAAGCAAGCACACAACCAAGCATTGAGAAAGCAAATTAGCTGGCTTTGAAATTCCTCCATTGCTTCATAGCACAACATGCTCACGAACTTGTGCGCACCACCAGAAACTCTCTTATGTGCTTAATGGCTGTTCTCAGCAAGTCCTGTCTCTGCCCCAGATGAGACAGAAACAAGAGCCTTATCAGAAGAAAACAACAGACGTTTCCTGGCAAAGGGCGATACTTTGTATTCAGCTGGGAGAGAAATAGCCCAAACTAGCTTTAAAGTTCTTGCTATAAGAACAGAGGCAGGGAAAAGGAAAAGAAAGGGGAGGTAAAAAAAAAAAAGGGGGGGGAGAGGAAGGGAAAAAGCGCCTTTCTGAATTGGGATACAGATGCTGGCCTATTGGTGTAACATAGCTATCCCCATTGTGCCCAATTAAATCAAGGTTACATGCACACAAAAAGGGTAGATATCTCATTCGATCCTAAATTTTCTTAGAGAATTAATTAAAAAAGTATCTGCTTTTATCTTCTCAATTCAATGCTATAAAACTCTGCCCTCTACTTTCCATCCCAAGAAATTCAGAGTAAAGGTACAAAAAAGCGTCTTGGGCACAGCCACAAAAACAATTAAGTCTTCTTCCCTAAGAGACACAGTCACAGCACCTATTGGGGCTCATGCATTCAGCTAATGCTATGGTTTGTGAAGAACTAGTGCCTTGAGTACCAAAATAATTACTGTCATTAGCAGAAGGAGAAAGACAAGGCTGGTAAAATGGATGGGCTGTAGAAAGCTGAACAGATCCGAAGGTACTTTGAAGTCCTACAGGGCTGTCATGTAAGGAAGCTAGCATGGCTGATCAGATAAGATCAGCCTAGAAATGGATTCAACTCAACACATGCAATCACATTCTCCATATCTGGATTTTTAAGCAGGAATAAGCAAGCCTCATCTCAGATTCCTTCCTCTTTTTTTCCAAAACAACTGGTTAAAAATTTTCAAGATTATCTTGTACAACGTACTCAGACAAGCATTCAAAGAACTCCACTACAGTCTGTAATAGAGCAATACAACTGTATATACTAAAAAATAATGTCGGGAGTTTTTTTTTCCCACCCCCAAATCTGAAGGTATGTTTTCAGGATTACATTTTGCAATTTAAAATCCCTTCTAGTCTCTTTCCTGCAGCTTCGTGACCAGCAGTCAGCTTTATAAAGTTCCATTAAAAGTTCCATTAAATCTGTCCTATTTCATGATGGAGACTGACTACCATCACTCTCAGCAGGGCTGAATGAGATGCACTTTGGGTTTGTTATTGTCACTGTGTGTTTAAGCACTTGTTCTGTGTAGAACAGCAAAAGAGGAGCCACTTCTCTGAAAACAACTCAGCTTCTATTCAAGTAGCACAATTTCAGACAGTTTCCAACATTTCAGTTATTTTTCTCTAAGTGAAATTGTTTCCCTTACACTGAAGAATGAGAGAAATTTTTGTTTAAGAGTAATCACTCTCCATTAGCGCCCTCCTTCACTCATACAGTGCTGACTCTCTCCTGTGGCAATATGCTGGACCCCCACAGAGATGTTAGGTTGAACCCACAAGCACAGCACAAGCAAGTCACAATGCAAATGGATAGAACATCAGCCATCATGCATTGCCCCCTATTACCTTATTCCCTTTCCCACAGAGACCCCTTTCTGTTTTTTACAACTTGAAAAACTAACAGAGGTCACACTTACGGTTTGGTACCTTGATCATACATAAGAACAGTTCCCCTAGGGCAGACAATGTACACAAAGTTCAAATTTCACCTCACTCTAAATTTTTCCTTACTCCAAGTCATTGTTTTGCTATTTCATAGTCATTAACTTAACCTGCAAAAACGTGTATCACCTTAAATTCACGACACAGGCAAGATTTCCATGAAGCCTAATTTTTTTTGCATGCAGGGAATACAGAATTGGTCTGCATCTATTCTAACATAATTCAGATGCACAAATAATAGTGTTTCAGCAGGTACCTGTTTCCTTTTCATGAGTCATGTTATTTCCCTTCATTCTATACTTTGTCTCAAAGCCAATCTTATACTAATCTGCTTTACTAATCTTGTTAATTTCTCCTACAGATATTTTTCTTTCAGTGACTAATCAAAGCAAGGAAGAATTATTTAAATACTTCTGCATCCCAACCTCTGACAAGTTTTCTGATCATTACATAAAATCCTTTTCTATGCCTCATTTCACATCTATGCTTCAGCAATGGCAGTCAAGCTTCAATTCAAACACCATTTGCAAGTAGCTGCTGACAGCAAAGCATACAGCACTTCATAGTCTGCATAGCTAAACAGCTTCAATCAAACTGCAGTTAGTATCATGTTTCACTTCTCAATCACACTGATCCCATTTTACACATGATAATTACTTTTTAAAAAAATATGCATTGAAAAAGTCAAGCATGATTTTCTTTTAAGGCAGATAATTCTGATCTGAAAACAAAAGAGAACAATTCTGGTTTCATTAGTTACTTTTTCATAACTTTATTCCTATTCCAACAAAAGTACAATTATAAATGTATTTTGGACAAAAAGATTACTATTGAGCTTACACCTTTAAATTATATTTTTCTTTTCATATACACAGCTTTGTTCTGGTTCTTTGCAGTGAAAATTACAAATTTGCTTTGACTTCAAACTGAAGATATATGCAATTATTTCCATGGGAGATTTTTTGTCTTTTTTAAAGTAATTCAGTATTTGAAATCTAAGCCTTTTAGTGCTGACAAATACACCCAAAAAAAAAAAGTATTTCTAAAAGCATTTTAAAACTCACTAATCCTCCATTTCTATTACTTTCCATCCTAACCAGCCATACAATGTCCCAATCCCTATTTCTGTCTTCTCTGTGAACTGTCGCTCCAAAGTCTAAGAAACAGTAAACTGACAAAGTAAATTCCTTCTGAATAGACAACTGAAAAATAGTAACATTTCATTTTTTGGTTTTGGGCTCATTCAGCAACTATTGTAAATGGCCAGGGTCAATTGAGCTTCATTCAGTTTTTGGTTCATTATATATGAATCACATCATACAGGCAGAATATATATACTGTAATTTCACACTAGGAAACAGATACTTCTTCTAAGTTGTTCCTTGTAGCAAAAGCCACATTCTCAAAAAAATGACTTCAACTGGATTCTTTAACAGGAATCAAACTACTTCAGGAGAATTCAAGTTCTTCAGAATTTGAGCTGAAAGAGCAGGCACCGAAAATAAAGATTTATCTACATCACCAAAAACTACAGATACCTCCCAGCAGGCAAGCAGGAAACACTGGCAGTTTATGCAATGAAAACCTACATGTAGACACTTAAGAAAGTATCAACAAGACAAGATGAATTCATCACCAATATTAGAGGGAATCATTTTTCTAGTTATTATGTGGCTTTCTAAACACATAAGAATGCTAGAACATCTACAGTATTCAGACATGCTCCCTGCTACCATGGCTCTACTTCAAGTGGTGCCATTTGAAATTTCTGCTTTGAGCTGAGCAGTCGTTCAAAACTTCCCTACAAAACTATGCCATTTTAAGGTTCCTATACATACAACAGGATGGGGATAAAGAAACATGCACTTACCTATGAATTTTAGAAATTCTAAAGAGGTTATATTAGGGATTAATTAGGCTACTGCTCTTTTACTTAGGAAATAAGCATGATGATCTGAGTTACGGTGATGAATTTCCAAGATTTGTAGAGTTTCTTTCATGGGGTCACAACTAATACAGGCACCAGACTAGAAAAGTCTAGACTACCCCAGAGAGCAAGAGGGAAGCAGACAGCTG
This sequence comes from Psittacus erithacus, assembly GCA_009867235.2. Classification (NCBI taxonomy): domain Eukaryota; kingdom Metazoa; phylum Chordata; class Aves; order Psittaciformes; family Psittacidae; genus Psittacus; species Psittacus erithacus. The sequence continues at coordinate 10,278 of WYDI02022057.1, read as the reverse complement.
TACCTTTGCCACCCTTTTGGTCTCTGCACATGAGCACAAGGAGAATTTCATACGCACACAGCTTTGGCAAGCAATGCTAGCTAAAGGTGTAAAATTCGTGAGACCAGGACACATGTTTACTAACATGAAATATGTAGAAAAAACCAACATGACTTGAAACATCAGAGATGAGATCAATGGCAAGAACTGCTACCAAGGAAACGGTTCTTGAATTATACAGCCATGACTTTCCATCACTCCAAAGGATGACTTTTTACTTCTTCACAATTGATATTGGGAAGGCAGAAGGCTACTGACTTGAAGACTTAATACAATCTTTCAGAGTCACAAAGTAGAAGATAGGGTTGACCAGCTGGTATCAGTTGGCTTCAAAAGCCTTTGGATAATAAATGCTTGCTGCACCCACCCCCGCGCAGACCGCAAATTGCTCAGTCAGACCCAGACTTAATGCAAGAAAAAGTCCACAGTACATAAAGACCTGCATATGTAGCATATGCATTTATTCTCTGCATACCTTCCCTGTTCATGCCAATCTCTCCAAATTGTTCCATTCTGCACAACACAGATAACATGCGGTCCCAATACAAAAAGTCTCAAGGTAGTTAGCAAGCTTTTTCTAAAAACTTTCAATTCTTTACAGGTCCCTCCAGCAACTGCCAGCTGTTTTAATCCAGGTAAGCACAACATATCTGTTGGACACAACAGCCATTTTTACAAGCAAACTAGAAATCTGCCTCCAGAAAAAAGTACGTTCATTATACCATTCCTCCATGCAAAGAACATACAAAAATCCATTGTACTGACAGACGACAAAGATATAATTTCTTCTTCTACACCTCACTCGAATCTGCCTTAACCTCAAACATGACAATACTAAGCTACAACAGACAATGAGACTAACTTTCCAACTGATCTCACTAATTTAGCCTGGAGCAACTTCATCCATCCAGAACTTGGAAATAATTATTTTTAGGGGGAGAACACTCCTCTAGCAGATTAGACTGTGATTTTACAGTTTTAGGATTCTACAGCAGTATGATGCCTCCAGCACTGTTCCTACATCAACACCAGCAGGGGAGAAAATGTGCACTGGCTGAGCAAGGAAGACAGATGGGAGTTTTCAGAAGTCTCCTCTGCAAGAAATAAAGGATTATACAGAAGAAGGAGGGAGACACCAAAGAACCCACTCTCATAACAACTGTAAAGCGCACACAAGCCTGTATGTGAAGACGGAAAAGAAAAGGTTAATTGTATTTGTTCATAGCCAGGAAAAAAGCTCAAGGTTTCTTTCCCATCTTATTCTTCTCCATTGTTTCATTTGCCTCAACCAACCTGGTTCCCATGCACAGTGGCTTTATAAGATAAGAGAAAGATGATAAAAAAAGTACAAGATCTTGGGGAAGTTTTTAAACCTACAGAAAAGTATTTTGGCCCTTTAAATTTATGTACAGGTTCAATAAAAAAAAAATTACTTTTCTAAAAACTGACTGTGATGTTACAGAACCCCAGGTAACCAGTCTTTACTTTCATCTTTAGGAAGTGATTTTGCATGGAAGATGTCCAGAAATGTCAGAATTAAGTCATACACAGGGTATTGTTTGTTTCTGTATAAGATTTTTAAATATCTGCTTAGCAGTTCAGCAAAGAAAATCATTTTCTAGAGCATGGACTTGAGAAGAAATTCACTTCCACTGAACTTGAAGGAACTGAAATATGTGTAAGTGCTTCTCTGAATGCCAGCCAAGACCTGCAAAACAGTTGAAGTGAGGGAAATAAAACAAGGCTTCACTCCATACATACATTTATAAAGTCTATATAGTTTCTTGTGTAACATATCTGTTCAGGCTTTGGTACATTCTGATATGGTCAGAAATTTGCCTGCCCTACTGTGAAGAAACACCCAGGAAATATCTTGCACAGCAATTATTCAAAATAAGTTCATGGTAATTGTCATTAAAATTTAAAATACATCTAAATCAATAACTTCACTCAGACACAGTCGTACCGTTGTGTAAAATGTTTTCCTCTAAAAGGCACAGATGAACTCAGCAACCGAAAAGGATTTCTCAGGTGGAATATCTTTGTTCAGTTTCATACAGCAGTGTCAGTAAAGAAAGAGTTACCAGGTTTTCCTCTCCTGTGAGGTGAAAAGGAAAGTGGAAAACAGAAAGCACTTCAGAGTAAAGAGCCTTCTTGGGCTATGACACACAGGGAGAATATTAAATTACACTATCTCCTTGAAATCTTCTTAATGAGCATCACCTCCCAGCTTGTGAAGACCTTGCAAAGATGCATCTTCACAGAAGAAGGATTCCTATAGATGAAAGTAAAGGACAGTTACCTGGGGCTCTTGTCTCACCACTGGACACATTTACACCTTTTACTATATTTGCTGTGCCCTCTTGATCAGAAACAGGACTGCACAGCCAGAGTTACATTCCCACAAAAGATTTAACGGGCAGTAGTATATGTGTAATGGAGAAGGGAACTGTATTGCGTTGACACTGCTATCTTGAATAAACAGTTATTCCTACGTAGTTAAGAGTAAAAACAAAAACCTCAAGTGAAAGTTTAAAAGCACCTTCCAACTCACCAACTCAAATTCTATCTGTTGAGAGCAGCATCAACAATTCTGTTAATTGTCTGCTAAAACCTGCATCTATGGTAACGACAACTTCCTCCTTCCTTTATTACAAGTAAAAGGAATTTTGATGGTATGAGGATCTGCCACATATGCTACAAGGCTCAGCCTAAGTTTGAATCAACCAATTGAGTAAAAAAATTTATCCAGAGTCCAAGAAGAAGGTTTCCAAGTCACTTTAAGTTGCTTACCATTTTCTACTTACAGATAACTTTCCTTTTACTTCTCTCTGTTCTGCATACACAAAAGAAAGAAATGAAACTTGTAATCCCCCCTCACCTGCCCATCCCAATTTGATGAGCAAAGGGAAGTCCCTGATTCTGCAGTATCACAAGAAAAGCAGTCATCCTGATGAGCTTCATCTATCATGTTTTCTGACAAGCCAATTAACTTTACTTGCTTCTAGAAACACATTTGTGGGCCCATTCTAGAAAGATAAGTACGCACATATTCTGCATCCACCACATGCTAGTAAATCAGTTAGATTTTTATTCCAGCTTGTTGATTCAGCTTGTAACTGCTATATTAGAAAGTCAAGTCAGGAGCTGCAACAGGAGAGGCTTGAGTGGGCTTTTTTTGTTTGTTTGTTTGGGGTTTTTTTAAACAGTTATTTTATTTTCCTGTCAGGCTGTAGGCGGCTGAAACTCTTCTCCGAAACCAAGTTGTATATGACAAATGGTTTCAACTGAAGAATGCAAGAGATTTTGCGTGACATTTCAAAAATTAAATACTTCCTAAGGGACATCACTTACGAGGTTGCAGATCACCTTTCCACTTTGTCTTCCAGGATGGGCACAGTAACATGGAACAAGGGCAAGAAAATAAAAATAAAAATATAAGAAAACCTTTCTACCAATCCTGAAGACTAAAAAAAAAAAAAAAAAAAAATGGGCACCTAAACCTCTTTCTGGGATCTCACTACCAGCACTAAAGTCAGTAGCAAATCTTAGCCATAAAATAACCTGCCCTTTCTCCCATCTCCTTTTTTTTTACCCTTTCCCACCCCCACCTTCCACCCCCCTTGAAAACAAGGGTTTCCAAATCTTTGGCCAGGTGAGAGCTCTGGCTATAAAGGTCCTTCAGAAATGGTCCGCCTTTCTCTGTACAGAATTTCACATCCTTCATATGATTCCTGACCACTTCTCAATGATCAAAGCCATATACAAGTCTTTATTTCCCCCACATATTTTATCAATGAAAGATTCATAACAGAAACCTCAACTTACTGAGAACATCTGAGCTCTTCCTGCACAGCTGGTCCTCTGTTGGGCAGCACCACACCAATTTGGCTGGAATAAAAATAGATGAAGATAGCCTTTGGTCTCTTCTGATGACAAATGTTATCACACAGTTATGTGTCACTAGCAGCAGACACAGGGGTTTATGGATTTGGGTTTGTTTTCCATTGCTTTCTTTTCAATTCCACAGCAACGTGACTTGCTGCAGGGAAATAAGCAGCACTTCAGAGTAAAAGGATGAATTGGGAAAAGAAAGCATGGCACAATTGTACTCTTCCTTCCCAACAGTAATAAAACATTAATTTAATCATCTTGCCCGTTTTTTTTTTCTCCCAAGCATTCCAAATATAGCAAGTCATTTACAATAACAAAATTTTTAAAGAATTTTCATGAGCTCCCCTGCTGTTTTAATTAGGAGAGTCTGAGAAAAAAAAACCACAAAACTTGATACTGTTACTATAGAGTTAACTATCCCTAGAGGATTTCCCACATACATTTTATTAAATTAGCAAGTTAGTAGTACTATAGTATTTCAGGGTTTTGGGGAAAGCAAACCTACCATTTGTGACCTGTTTCAGCCACCTTTCCTTGCATCAGCTTATGGAGGTGAACTACGCCAAACAAACACCCTAGGAAACCCACCCAAAGGGACTGTATTCCTCCAGAAAATATTCTCAAATATTACTGCTAATTATTTGAGCTAGATACAGTGTTTCTCATTTTTTAAAAAATTATTCCCATTTTTATTCAAGCACTGTTTACCTAATTAACTAGGCAAAACTGTATGTTTTGTTGCATCACATATGCCTCCTCTGTATTCAGGAGCTGTCTCTGCCACAGTTTATAGCACTACAGCTCAACACGCAAAGCAAGTGCAAATTCAAAACTCGTACATTCTCTCATGGAGAGACGCAAGATAAGTGAAAGATGTGTTTTTCACTGCCAAATCACAGTTTCAAAATGGAGTACTTCTGAGCCAAAGAAAAGCAATGGTCAGAGGGACACATTAAGCCCATAAAAAACCTTAAACAATACTAGAATCTAAAGCCAGAATCTCAAGTAGAAGCCTCATGTATTACCAAGTTTTTATTTCAATCAATGCAAAGCCACTCTTCAACACCATACAATGAAGCTGAGAAATGCACACAAAACTTGATTTTGCTATCTCATATAATGTACAAGAAAAAAAATAGGAGATTTTTGTCAACTCTTCCCACCATTAATTCACATTTCCACCTTGACTTTTAGTTTGAGCTTTGTTTTGGTCTTCTAACTAAGTGGGGTAATTTAAATTGTAATGCAAATAGGAGATTTCACTGCAGCATCTTGCCAAGGACCAATGCACCAGCCCCACAAGCGAAGCTCTCTGCCTTTGCTACTGGAGTACATTCCACTGAAAAGTAAATTCACCCTGGCTGGCCTGAAGAAATCTTTGCCCTTTGCCCTGTCCTCTATTCGCTCTGTCCCCTCTCCCCAGTCACATTAAATTGGAAAAAATATCAAAGAGAAAAATTATTAACCAAATCCAGTGAAGATTATTAACTTTTTATTAACATTATAATTATTTATTAGTAGTTAAAATTATTAACCAAATTCAGGCAAATATTTTAATGCTGACTTCTGGTGCAGTGATTTTTATTTTTTATTTTTTTTTTTAAAGAAGCTTTTATGACTCACTAAGATGAGAATGCAACTAAGATGACTCAAAACACAGACTGCGGTTGCCTTGCTGCTGGCATCAGATGACAACTACATATGTCTTGGTCCACTGTGCATATCTAATTATCCTGTGAAAATGGTAGTGATGCAAACCAACTGTGGCTGAGCAATAGGGAACAAGTGAAGCCTATGCTTCCAGTAGCAATTTCCTTAAGGCCACTTGTTTGCTCTCTCCCCCCATAAGAAGCATCTGTGAATTGTTTCACTCATCAGAAGGATTTCTGAAAATCATAGCTGGTACAAAAACACAAAGAGAAATTACTGCAGTGACTGAACTAGCTACTACATAATTTCTCTCAAGAAAGAAAAAAGCCCCACTTCATTAAACTTCTGCTATTTCAGGCAATGTTTCTAGGAGGGAACCCATTCTCTCTACAACAGCAAAAACAAAAACAAACAAAAAAAAACCCCAAAAAACAACAAAACAAAACATTAACCCTAATATCTTGGATGCCAGATAAATTGATCTAAATGAAAATGATACAAGCAGACCTAAGAAATTTTACTATCAGCTAGCTCCATTGTTGTAACTGTGGTGACCAAAGTTCATTATTTTCAGCTCTCATTCACCCCTGCTGTATCCTGTCTTCCTAAAAATGCGTAAGATATGTTCCAAATGAAAATACGTAAGTCATCTTTGTGTTTATTTTATTAACTTACATGGCTTTATCACAATATTCCCCACACTCAAAAAAATATTTTTTTCTTTCTATTATCACAAAGCGTGGATAACTTCCAGCATACTGTATTCAGACATCAGGAGTTCTTCTTTGCGTCCAGCACAATTCATGTTCTTAAATTTTAGCCTGAATAAGGACTTGTAAGCTAGGTCCTTTCCATCTAACTATATCTGCTGTGAGCTTTCTATAGGCTCTTCTTGCCAATAGTTAAATCTTGCTGTAAGATGAGGAATATGTTTAAGACCAAATATGAGGAGAAGGTGAGTCAGGGAAGCTGGGAAAAGCAAATGGGGAGAATAGAACAAGTTTTTAAGTGCTTTGTCTCTCTTATTTTAAAATTATGCTTATACTGTGAGACTAAGAGAAGGAAGAGGAGGTAGATTATGATGTTTTGTGGTGTTTTCTCTTCTTCTAAGAGACTAAATAACTTCATTGTTATTTATGGACTTCATTGTCCTCAGCAATGACAAATGCTGTTTCTGAATTTTCTGAGCTCAAACCTTAACAATAAGCAACATTAGATACATTTGCACAAGAGCTGAGTTACCCTTACACATAACATTCCAAAGAGATATATAGGTAACACTAAAACCCAAGCAATTTTTAGCTGAATATTTTACCAGAATTGATTAAATCTGGAAATTTGCAAAAATGACAGGTTATACCAGAGATCTATCTAGCCTTTTTTTCCAGTCTGCAGCAGTGTCCAAGAACAGATGGCAAAGGAAGGTAGAAAAACTAAAGTATTAATGTTTTCCCAGCATTCCATAGGCTTCAAAAACCTGCAGTCCAACTGCTTTGGACAAGGGGAAATATGTGTAACCACATCAATGAATTTTTAGTTTACCCATTTGCTTTCACCTGTATATGAAAGTGCAACTTCTCTGCGCCCCAGCATCTTACAGCAGTGTCCCACACCACACTTGCATAAGGTGTGATTAATTCCTTGTGCTATTTTGAACATTTTAGTTTCATCAGACAGCCTCCAGGTCCTCTCTGAAAAGACACCAATCCTCTACTCTCCTTCTCCATGTCACTCATATCATCAGAGACCTCTAACAGTCTTTTACTCCTCTCCCCCATATTTCTTTTTCATACTGACAAGTATAGTCTATTTAATTGTGCTGCACAGACACCATTCTGTACATAGATGATGCCTTTCGTCCATCTCTGAATTGCTTCCATTGATATTGCTGCTCTTCTTGAGATTGGAAAGATGATAGCTGTGCAGAGATGAAGGCAATGCATGGATTTATGCGGTCATATAATGCTCCCTTCTGTTTTCTATTCCTTTTCTAATAATTCCTAACCCTTGAGTCAGCTTTTTGACAACTGCCAAGTGCCAATCTGACACGTTCATAGAATTTCCTATTTTAAACACAAAGATCTCACTCCTGAATTATGACAGTCAGTTCAGAGCCCAGATTTCATATGAAAATTAGGATTCCTATGTACATCACTCCACATTTATCTATACTGAATCTCATCTGCCTTTTTATTACCCAGCCAGTAAATACTCCAAGACCCTTTTGCAGCTCTTCACAGTTTGCTCTCATCTGTCTTCAATAGTGATCATCAACACACCAGTACTACTTTCTTCCAAAGCAACAAGAGAGAGTAGAACAACACAGGTCTGCTAGTAACTTCCCTGCACTGTGAAAGTTGATTCTTTTGAGTTAAATTCCTTAGATTTTATCATCACCTTTTATCAGTGCAAGAACATTTATTCTTTTTGCCTTTGGTTACTTAACAGCCCAAACTGATCCCTTCGAAGGCTTCAATAACTGCACTAGGATCAACTTCCCACTACAAAACTCACTTGGATTCTTCCTTATTTTGCTCCGTTTCCACACATCAATTAGTTCTAGTCCTTACTACTTTCAACCAGCTTGCCTAGTACTGACAAAAAACCTGTAGCTCTGTAGTTTCATCCAATACCCCACACTGCTTTAAGGGCCATCTTTCTTTCCTCAATTGTCTTTCTGTTCCTGTTCCCCATTTTTGATACCAAGTCCAGCTGCTATGGATTCTTCTACAAGTAAGTATATGATCAATACAAGAAGGGCTCTGGCAGTAACATTAGGAATCACACCTTCTGCATTTCTCAGGGACACATAAAGAGCTGTTTCTCTTGTGAGGGTCTTCAAGGAGCTGCTTCTTGCAGCAGCTGTAGCATTAAGTTCCTCAGTCTATTTCTTAAAGATACATCTGTCCAAGTGTCCTTTTCATCAAGCCCCGATTAAACAGTGTTCTATTCAAACCTCAGTCATTCCTATTTCAGTATTACAACATCTGCTATATTTTCTTCTACTGAGGAAAGTTTTAAACACACCCCACTCTTGGGCAGTGACTCATCTCAAACTACACATAGCTCCATATGCATTAGCTTTCCACCACTTCACTTTTTAAGTTAATTTATTGCTATTTTGACAAAAGTATGTAAAATGCTACACAGGTATCTCCTGTTTCAGACATTTCCCCCATTCTCCATCTCTTTCATTCTCTCTTTACATATATAAAATATATATTATAAATATTAAATATTATGCATATGAATATATATATATTCAACCACCACTTTTCACTTCTCTAGTCCTGTGCACAGCACATGTAGCTTTTCAGAAGATGTTACTATTGAGGTCCCCATCACACATTGTTAAGACCCCTCAACAGTCCAAGACAAATACACAGACCATGACCCCTGGCTCAATTCCAGACCAAGAATCTGTTCAGACATGGAATGAGCTCTGAAATTTTTTGCACTTGCCAGGCAAGTTCCCTTGTGATCCCCTAAAATGCAAGTAGGCATACAGCTGACAATCACATCCTTGTATTACCATCCTCTCTCTTCCTCTTGGCTGGGATACCTATCACTGAAGGAGGGTTCTAGACGCAAACATGCAGTTATCACTTGATGGGGGAGGCCTATTTAGAAGACCATTTCTGCCTTCACTGCACTGATGAGCTCTTCTAAAGCGCTTTTCCCCTTCTTAGCACGACTATGGCTGCCAGCCTAGAGATGAGATTGTCTAATATGAGAACTGTAGAGCAAAGTTAACAGTGCATGGCAGCAGAAGATTGAAGTTCTGAATCAATTTCCTGCATGTCAAGTTGGTCAGTTATTTTAACTAAAGTTTGCAATTACCAAATAAACACCAGAAAGCAATGAAAGGAACAGACTTAAGACCTTTTACACTGTTAATTTCTGTGTCTACCAAACTATAATTTAAAATTAGCAGCTGTGTCAAGCATACAGCTGCAGCCATTATTAATCACTGAGTGAACAAAGATGGAGAGAGAAGTCACCCTTAGACACGCTCAAGCTGACTAGATGTAGGCTGGTGTCAGCGCACACACGCATATCTTGGTTTTCTTATTACAAAGGGCTCTGTGCACAGCTTTTACCTGTATCTGCACACTGCTAAAGGAGATACAACAATTATATCATTTTTCTGGGAAAAAACCTTTTTTAAATTAAGAAGAATATCCTAAACACCAAAGTCATGTGATGTTACCAGCTCTAGAATTATGTTGTTTCGCAATTAGAATCACAGAATAGTTAGGGTTGGAAAGGACCTTAAGATCATCTAGTTCCAAGTCCCCTGCCATGGCAGGAACGCCTCACACTAAACCATGTCACCCAAGGCTCTTCCAACCTGGCCTTGAACACCACCAGGGATGGAGCATTCACAACTTCCCCGAGCAACCCATTCCAGTGTCTCACCACCCTTACTGTAAAGAACTTCCTCCTTATATCCAATCTAAACTTCCTCTGTTTAACTTTGAGCACATTACCCCTCGTCCTATCACTACAGTCCCCTAATGAAGAGTCTATCCCCAGCATCCCTATAGGCCTCCTTCAGATATTGGAAGGCTGCTATGAGGTCTCCACACAGCCTTCTTTTCTCCAGGCTAAACAGCCTCAACTTTCTCAGCCTGTCTTCATACAGGAGGTGCTCCAGTCCCCTGATCATCCTCATGGCCCTCCTCTGGACTTGTT
>WYDI02022056.1:0-33026 GCA_009867235.2 Psittacus erithacus | reverse complement strand
AGGTCCCATGGACTTGTGCACATTCAGGTTCTTAAGATGGTCTCGAACCAGATCCTCTCCTACAGTGGGCCTAGGGTTTTCATTCTCACAGTAAAATAATTACTTATTTAAAGCTTCCCTGTTATTCTCACATTCTGTATTGTGAGAAGTAAATTCTAAATGGTTTTTCTTCCGATTGAAGTCTGTTTTTTGGCTCATAAAGTTTTCTCCTTTGACACTAAGTAATATCCATGTAACTTAAATATCAGGGGTTTAAAGCCATTTAAAATAACAGTTCAAAGTTTGCTAGTCAGAAAAAAAAGGATGAGCAAATTGGATTGACTTGCATTTTGCTTCAGAGATTCCATATTCATTCCAGCTACAATAGCATGTTCAGTCAGACATCATCACTTGATTGCCTAAAGACCCAGCTAAACAATCTGTAACCTGAAAGCCTATCATCTCTGTTACATATTCAGTGATCGAATAACATGTACTTCCTTTGGTGTCTCAACTTTGTATTCATCTGACTGGGAAATGTAATTAATTGACTTCAATTGAATTAATCAATGCATTCTTAGAAGGAGTTAACATGTGAGTTGTGCTACAAGTCTCTGAAATAATTACCTCAAATTTATTTTGCTAGCTCTCTGTGGTGTGGATAGCTGTCACAGCCCCTGTGGCCGATCAGAGTGGCCTCCTTGTTTGCCTCAGCTGTTGGCATTTCTAGCAGCTAATTCCAAGAGGTCTGAAATTAGTTAATTATAGGAGGTTACATGTCTAGTGAGTGAGAACAGCTGTCTCTGTTTCAGTGAGCATTTTCCTCATGGATCAGTAGCAATGTACAATGCTCAGGACTTGAGACAACTGAATTATTATTCTCTTGAATCTGTATGGGGGAGTGTAATACTGCAGCAACTGATTGCATTAAAAGTGGCACCAGACAATACAGCCAACTCCCAGGTTATGCAGTTAGTTTCATCATAAATATAAGTTGGAGTCATTAGCTTGGAAAAGGCAACCGGAAGAAAAATTGTGGACTCTCGTAGAGCTGAGGCTCACAGTGTGTGTTACCCAATTCTTCATCACAATTAGTACCTTTATATGTAGGTCTGGCAGAGAATTTGCAGTATGGAGACTGGACTGGAGAATGAAGCTTGCACAGAGTTGTATTTCTAGTCCAAAAGATAATTTATTCGGCTCAAGCATGAGAATTATGCTAGTCTGAGGCTTTCTGGAAGAACATACACAGCTCCTTATGCATAGCTGTAGCTTCTCTTTTTTTAATAGCTTTATCAAAAAGTTGGTAACTGCTGTGTTTTTAGGTTCATTTTTTATTTTTATTCATCTCTATTAATCTTTTTTTTTTAAAGAAATCATTCTTTATTGAGGCAGATAAGGTTTTAGAACTTAGATGTGTCTCAAAAAGAAAATTTATGCAAATTCATTTTCATTTCAAAAGACTGCTCATGTTATTGTAAATGACTTGCTAAATTGTTGCAAAACATCCACTTTGGCATGAACAATATAATGGTTCATTGCATTGTTAAAAATAGTCAAATCCTGTTGCTGCCAATGCATTTACCTGAGTTTGAGGTTGTATGTTTCCTTATGAATAGACAGTTAAATATAATGTGGCCAGCTATTTATAGTGCACTATGCATTATACAAGCTGTTTGATAAATTAAATAGCTTAAAGGGCTCTCTAATGGGTTACAATGCTTGTGTTGTACAATTATGATGCAATGTACAATTATGTACAATTATGATGTAAAAGCCTGGATCAATGGACAGCTTTTAAAATCCACCACAAGGAGAGTCTAATAATGTATTTTTATGTGTGATATGTTAACAGCTCTTACCCTGGACCTTCGCATTCATAACTTTTCAGTTTTGTTTTAGATATTATTCTTGTCTTCCAGAACAAACTTTCTATGCTTTGTCTGTTCTGTTACTGGCTAGAGCAAAGGTTGGGTACCTCCTTTGTGCATGTTTGTGTCCCTCACTTTTTACGTTAGCTTAAAATAGTGACAAGTGGTCATGGTGGAGAATGGTGATTGGCTAAAAGAAGTATTAAAAAATGCAGTACATAGTACTGCCAAGAATTCCTCCATAGAATCAAGATGAAGGCTTTTATAATTTCTGAATGGTCCTTTGGGAAAAGCTCTGAATCATTTCTAACTTAAAATTTTATGTGCCTCCCTTTGCTTCAGAATATTTTGTTTCTGTAGTGGTTTATATAACCTGGCCTATAGATTCCTGGCTCTAGCTCAACTTTTTCACACTTCGTGGAAAAGGATAAAGTAAATGGTGAGATTTAATACAATAAAGTAGGCTGGGGCAGTATAATTATACACCTAAATAAACTTTCTGTGTCTGTATATGACATCCTACTCTGTAGGTTATTAATGTGCAACCTGAGTTAGGTCCCCATTATTATTTCCATGCAGAAATTAATTCCATTCCTATCACTGATGGCAAAGGAATCATATGCCTGAATTACACCCCTCATTGCTTACACTCATCAAGAAGGAACTTGGACTAAATCCAACAAACAGTGTAGTCTGTAAAACTTAACTGCTACACTGAGTTAGCACATAACCTTCAAGGTATGTAGAATTCTTCAAGCCTTTCACCTTCTACCTCTATGCATCACAGACACCTCAATGTCTTAGGACTTTTTTCCTCTGTTTATGGCCAATCAGCACCAATATTCATCATCCTTCTTTGATCCATAAATCTTTATAATTTATTTCTAGTCTGGGTGGTGTCAGAAGTGGGTTTCATTTGTTCAGAATAGGGGCAGAAGTTGGACAATGGCTTTCCACTTTCTCTGATGGTCCTCAGGCTGCAATAGGAATTACTTTTCCTTCCTGATAACCCCAGCTGTCTGGCAGAACAGAGCCTCTGGAAAAATCAAGTGGAGGCGCTAACAGAGTTGCTGTCATTGCAGTTTACTGGAGATGTGCCTAGAGTCAAGACCTAAGTGAGAGGCTGAATTTCACCCCATCTTCTTTTTATCTTTCTTCTACATGAAGTCTGTGCAAGAGTTGCTCGATTTGGACCCTGGCATGTATCAGCAAGCTCTACGCATGTGAAGAGCTTCAGCATCTGAAAGTGATTCTGCATTGCCCTCAGTTTAACTATCACCTGATTCTGACAGTGCCTAAATCCACTCTAATAAGTCATTTCAACATATCACCTTGAAGATTTGCTGTTAGGAGATTTGCTGTTATGCCCAATTCTACTGCATCGGTACATACCAAATTCTCCAACTATAGAGACTGTTTGTGGGATTTATAGCCACAGGCATAAAAATAAGTAGCATGACCATAAAGAGATGATCTCAGAAATACAAGTCAAAGTTAAACTCCCACTACTGAACACTTCCGTTGTATGTGCTTGCCTTTCTCTTAACAGTGTTGTTGGCTGCCCATTTTCAGCTTTCCTTGTTCTTCCACTGTAGAAGTGCTGGATAATGCTGAGCACAAACCAGTTATGATTACAGGAGGCTGACTTAATGTAAAAATAATTGAAAAAAAAAACCTGAATCTGATCACTGAAAGTAGTAGTTATTAATAGAACAGTGGGAAGTAAAACAGTGTCTTTGAAAGTATAGCATCCCCTCAGTGGGAAGAGAAGAGTTGTAAATGAATATACTTAGTAAAGGATTGCTGAATCACAGAGGGTTTTATTTATTTTAAACCCCCAAAATTGTAGATTCATATATGCTTGTGATAAGAAACTGGGATTCCTAATGGGGTACAGCAGATCCAGTCTTGATCCATGAACGGCACTGTCGCTATTTTGTATGGAAGAGTATTTGAACAATTTGTTTTGTCATTTTTTTCATTTGTGAGAATATTCAGAATCAACCCCTTCCATAATCTTGCCCACATCTTAATTAATGCTGAGATGATTTCTTACTTTAATTGCACAAATAATATTTGTTTCTTTCGATGCCTTTGCTATAATATTACTGACTGCTGTGTCTGTCCTACCTCCTAAAAATGTAATTTGCCATTGATGGTGACTGGTTTTTGGCTACGTATTTTTTAAGATACAAATTCAGGACTAGATGCATACCATTGGTAGTGATAGCAGTGGTGATAATAGTGACATAATACCTTCCTTTCACTGTGCAGCTTGCACACGTCTGTTTGTTACTGCTTGTTAATACCCTCAGCAACTCCCCACTGGACACAGTCCCTCCTCTGTAACTGTCACCATTCACATCCCTGAATGACTTTGAGTCTGCCAAGCCATTCCTCAACCTTTGCATGTCATAAATATTTAATTTTTCCAGCGTGGAATTTTGGAGAGGTCCTACAAAAGTTGTGCACCCAATCCTATGAGTTTCCAGGGTAACTGGATGCTCCGCTCCCTCTTGCTCCTTTGAAAATCCCAACTTTCATCTTTTTCTTTGCAAGTCATTCCCTCCTACTGCTTATTCAGTTCCATATGTATTTGGCTCAAGTTTTTTGCATAGTTAACTTGAAAGAGTAAGGCCAGAAAATCAATTATAAAACTAAATTGACTTCTCAATTGACGTAAAGAGAAATTCAACAAATACTATTACAGGATATTAGTTACAGTTTGCTGACTGAATTTTTGCATGTTTCCCATGTACTCAGCTTGATGAAATGAACATATTTTCTACAGAGATTCTTTATTATTCAGAACTAGTAAAAGTGGGGAGCTTATCACATCAGCTCTGGCTTCTGAACAACATGGCTCATCAGTACAGTGAGAATGGTAGCTTCAGAGCTGCAGTAAAACAGTTGCTTATTTGGATCCTGGCAAACACCAGATAGATTTTTACCTGTTAGATTGGTCTGCTACCCACCAGGAGGACAACTGAGTGGGAAAATGGTCCTGATCGCCAGGAAATTTTTGGGGGGGCTGTATGGCACCATGTGCAGCACTGAGCTGCATCAATGCCCTGTAATCAAGCCCAGCAGGATGCATGCTAGATGGGTGCATGCTATTTTATTTAAAGAAGTTACTTAGCTACAAATGAGGCGTATTTTCTGTCTACGGGTTCATATTTTGAAGGGAGCAAAAGCAGGTATTTCTGAGATGGCACAGGCTCAGCTTCTGTCACAGCATTTATTGATTTTTTTTTCCCTTTGGTGACATAATACAGAGAAACATTAATTAGGAATAGCTACTGAGATAACTTCTTTGATTTTTTTTATTTGTTTTGTTTTATTGGCAAATCATTTAAGTTATTGTGTTAGTTGTGAGGACGGACAATCAGATTAGTTGTGGAAAAGGTAGTAAACTATTGGTAAACACTTAGCATAGGTTTAATTTTCAGATAATTAAGAACAATTGGTTACTTTAGATGACTGTGGATATTCAAATAAGATTAACATTTAAAATTATTTGACAAGGTCTGTGTCAGCAATAAGGACATAATAGAATTTCCTTCACACTGTGTAAATATAAGGAATATTGTCCCTTAACATACATTTTTAAAACCGGACCAGAATTTTTTCCATTTTTTCCTGATATTCATTCTATTTAGTTATGCTATAATCTGTGCAACTAATCCAGTTTTCAGCAGTCCGAGATACAGATTTATGCTGCAATGCCATTGCATTTCTCTTTAATACTCACAATATAGGAATTATCCATGCTTTATCCACGTAGGGTTCAGTGTTAGCAGTCAGTTGCGTGATAATAAGCCTGTGGTTTTGAAATGTTAGTTATTTTTTGTAATTAAACCACTTTTGTAGAAAAACCATGTTTTAATTTCTCAAGCATTTATGAAAATGCGTTGGGGATTTTTTTGTTTTATTTTCTGTTCCTGAGTGGTATTTAGTCCTAATGAGAGACCATTAGGAAATAAATAGGTTCTCTTCTTCAGTAAATTGCTGTGAATACCTTTAATAGGGATTTATTTCCATTAGGTTAGCTGTGAACACTACCACAGATCCATTCCCCCTGTACTGGATTGCAGCGAAATGTTTCAGCAGGTCAGGTCCCCTGCACTTGGGGCTGCTTTTCTGCCCCAGCCTTGCAGTCAAAATGGCTATTACATATTCCCATTATTGCCCTGGCTTCAGAATAAGCTTATTTTGATGTTTTTGTGATTTTGTTAAATGAGACAAAATAGCAATCCTTAGTGTTCTTCACCTCAGCCTTGCCCTGTGTCACCAGCATTTAATCATTGGTGCTATGACTCCCTTCCTCCTGAAGTACTTCCCTTTGGCCTGAGACGTAGATCGACAGCCAGGGTTGGGGCACCAGCAGTGGCCCAGCCAGTGCTTATGCTATAGCCCCAAATTAGGTACACCAAGGGAAATAACTAAGAAACATGTAAGCAGAGCCAGGTGACACCTTTGTGTGTCACCCAAAGAGAACAGCTCTCGTGCTGCAGAGGCATGTTAACCAGAAGGCTGCAGGAGGAGATTTGTAGGGGTGAACAGATGCTTCCTTCTACCATAAAGGGAATGTTTCTTAGAATACTGAAAGTATTTGGTCACTATTGCCAAGTCTGCAGTGAAATGGAAAGCAAAACAGCCCCGTGCCACAATGTTAACAGTAAGGATGGAGGACTGCTAAAACAATTTTCATGCCTGTGATGTACAAACACAAATGAAAACCTGCCTCAGTTGGTTTGTATTAAGCTGGAGGAGCCAGCTAAAAAGAACCTTATGAAGTTCAGTAAGGACAAATGTAAGATCTCACACCTGGGTGAGCACTATCAAAGAGTGCAGCACAGGCTGGGATCTACTTTGCTGGGGATGAGGTCTGTGGAAAGGGATCTGGGGGTCCAAGTGGACAACAAGCTCAATAGGACTGAACAGTGTGCAGCTGCAGCCAAGAAGGCCACTGTCAACAAGCAGAGATAAGGATGTCATTATCCTACTGTACTCAGCACTTGTCAAGCCACACCTAGAATCCTGTGTTCAGCTTTGGTCCCCACTATACAAAAATTATGTGGGCAGGCAGGAGAGGGTTCAGAGAAGGGCCACAAAGATGATCAAATATGAATCCTGCCATGTGAGGAAAGGCTGAGGGAGCTGAGTTTGTTCAGCCTAGAGAAAACAAAGCACAGGGGAGACCTTATCACCATGTTCCGGTATTTAAAGGGTGACTACAAAGATGGAGTCACATGGAAAAGATTAGGGGTAATGGGCACAAGTTACTCTCAGGAGATTCCAAGTGGACACAAAAGATACTTTCTCACAATGAGAACAATCAGCCATTGGAATAATCTTCCCCAGGAAAGTGGTGGATTCCCCAGTGTTGGACACTTTTAAGATTCGGCTGGACAGGGTGCTGGGACAGCTAGTCTAGACTGTGCTTTTGCCAAGAAAGGTTGGACCAGATGATCCTTGGTGTCCCTTCCAACCTGGTATTCTTATGATTCTATGATGTTCACATGAAAATGCAAACAATCAAATCCTGGGCAATTGGTAATCAGTATTTGTATCACATACTTTGAAAAGTCACCTTGTCTTGTTCTCGACGTTATAAATGACAGGCAATTACAAATATCCTTCCTAGAAATAAAAGCTTTGCTGTAGCATTAGTTATTACTTAAAAGTGTATTAATTGTACCAGAATCCTGTCCCATTATTCAGTACTACGCAATTTGCCTAGCCCTAATGCCTTGGAAAGAGGTGGAAAGTAGAGCACAGCAAAATGGCGCAGTCTTTAGCCTATTGTCCCCAAGGATCCTTATAAGAAAGTATAGAAATAGTATAAGAGTGCCTAAAATAGCAAATCAGGGTGAAAAAATATGGCTTTTCATAATATTGGATTTGCCTTTGAACCACATTTCCTTCATATGCCTTTGAGTACCTTTAGAATGAAAGTGTGATTATATTGTACCTTGATATGGCCATAAGTATGCATGTAACAACCCCAGCTGGTCAGTGTCTGTATGATTTACTAGGGTCTTTTGTACTGTCTGTCACTTTTGTATATAGGTTTGTGATCCGAATATTATGCAAATTCGAACTAGACAAGTGCTAAGGTCTTCTGTCAATACAAAGCCCTGCCCTGAAGATTCACAAATGAAGCCATGTATTCTTAACCAAAATTGCTTCCAATATCAATACAATCTAACAGGTAGGAAGATACTTTCCAATATACTCTTAGCGGGAAGTGACACCAATTGCAGTGTATATTAAATTGATGTTCTGCTTTTCCAAATAACTTTCCATAAAAGACTCACCTCCTTAAAGGCTTTCTCCAGTTGTGTTTTTAGTTGTTTGCTTGTGATGTTGGTTAAAGCCTTCCCATTAAAGAGCTACATGTAGACATCACTGATTTCAGGAAAGTTAATTACATGCCTAGGTTTGTACAGGTTAGTGGACAGTGCATAATTTTTGTATTTAAGTTGTCATTGCAGGTACATTGGAAATAAAACAGGTTAAATGGAATTTCTTCTTTTTGGTGGGCTATCAACAGAACTGATTACAAAATTCCACTTAAAAGGTTATCATCTGAGTTTGAAGTCAAGCAAGTCTGGTTTGAAGGCAGTATGTGTTATATGGGTGGGTGTAGGGTATTCAGAGCAAAATGCATTATTTAGGACCTTAGAAGCAATTAGAACTGTTGCAAACAGAGTAACAAAAACAAGGGAAAACATTTGTTTTGACCAGCTGAGATAAATGAGAAGGGCAGAGAGAGGAGAGATGCAAGAGGAGTTTGGAGGCTGTGGGAAGGGACAACAAAGCAGGATAAAATACCTGAATATAAACTCAGCCTTTTTGAAATAAAAGGCCCAGAAACACATAGGCAGCAGGACGATGCCTTTTTTATTGTCACATTTCAGAAATGCAGAGCAGTTATGTGTTCATGTTTAGCAGAGGTGGAAGACACAAAGTAATAGGTTTTCTTCTCATGCTTCCTGTTTATTGAGGGTGTATGGAAATTTTAGTTGTTTGTGTCATGTTTTTTGTTTATTTTAAGTGGTGTTTTAAAGTTCATTTCAGTTTTGTTGTATTCTGACTATCACCATTTCAGGCAAGTAATAAGATAAAAATTTTCTTCCACTAGAAATACTGTTTCATGAGTGTTAAGAAATACTTACAAGAAATAAGAAATACATGAAATAAGAAATACTTATTTCACGAGTGTTAGAGCTTAGCTTTAAATAATGGAAAGTTTTGCCTTGAGACAAGGAGCAGGTTAAACCAGTTATCCTGCAGAAACTTTCCCAGCTACTTTATCAAAGTGAAATTTTACTTCAGACTTGTTAATGCACCAACTGGATTGAACTGATACACTTTATCAGTGTTTAGCAGTTTTCTGTGCACTCTGATGTACTGATTTTGTTAAGGGGATATCTGAGTGCAAAATGAGTGGTTTCCCCTCATAGCCTTGCTCAGTTTTTGAAAGCAGCTTTCTTTTGTGTGGGCTGTTCTTTGGTTTGGGATGCCCTGATGTGGGGAGACGCTGCTCTCAGCAAGCGTAGCCCACATGTTGAGTAAAAAGATGAAAACCAGGACAGCCATGACCTGCAGCACTGCACCCTTTGCTCTGTGTCCACAGGCTGGGGCGGGTGCCAGCTGAATGCTAATGCCACCTGCGGGCACGGCGAGCGGCACCGCCTCCTGAGTTGCCGGCGCAGTGATGGGGCCACGGTCAGCGCACAGCTCTGCCAGCGGGTGAGGACGGCACACGCATGTGTATGGGGCAGGGAAACACCCAGAGGTTCGTTTTGCTTCCAGAAAGCCGGTGCCTTCGGACCCGCACCAAGACATCATCTATAAACAGTGGAGAAGTTGGATTCAGTGATAGGAGTGCAGCAGTTGGGTGCTTTGGGGAACAAGAGTATCCCTGGGATGTTAGTGGGTGGTATCACTCCTTCACTCAAATGCATGAGGCATGGCTACCAATCTTGACCATCCCAGTGGCTCTGACAAAGCTGATTGCCAGGGAAATTGTGCTCTACTAGAAGTTTGGGATTATGCTTTCACAGCGTTAAGGCCCAAGCACTGAGAAACTCTCTTATACAACAGTGAAACTACTTTCACCTACTGCACCCTCGGAGAAACACCCCGTAAACTCTCTGATGTCCCACCAGAGTTGCTGCCAATTTTCATTGTCTTGATTTGGTGTCCAGCTGCGGCAGGAGGTGGCTGGGGGACCCGGTGTGGCTGACATTTGTGTTTCCTTGTTATCTCACAGCTTCGCCTGGAAAAGCCGGTGCAGACGAGGAGTCAGTGCATGGTGGGGTGCACAGTGGACTGCCAGCTCTCAGCGTGGTCAGCCTGGTCGCAGTGCTCCCATACGTGTGGCACTGGCGGTGAGTCCCCTCCTGTCCCGTTTTCCCCCATCCACCTCAGCAAAGCCGTGCAGATGAGACCTTCAGCCCCAGGAGGGCCCTGAGCAGGGGGATCAGAATGCAGGGATTGTACCAGGGTCCTGAGATTTGGGGGTTTTTGAACAAAGCAGGCTATTTTCAAAGTAGTCTAAAGTGAAAAATGCAACTTAAGAAACAAGTAGACAGGTGCCTGAAGAGTTATTTTATTAGTTAATTCAAACTCTCAGAATTCAGTCCCTAGGAAACATTAACCCTTGAGATGGGGAGTACGTAGAGCTGGGGAGAGTTACAGGATTATTAAGAAACAGATAAACATAATTACATCCCATTGAAGAAAAACCACTATGTCTACTTTTCATCATACCATTTTTTTCATCTGTCTCCATCTTGTACCCACAGGTCCCTTAATAGTTGTATTACTCCAGTAACTTCAGCAAGGTTTTCTAAAGCCAGTAATGCTGACCAGCATACAAAAAGTGGAAGGATTAGGACCTTTTTTAACTTTATGTAATTTAAAAACCCATTTCAGTATTGACATGAGGAAATGCATTGGAAGTTTTATTCAAAATAAGCTTGTGACATTATTTGCCAGGCTTCTGATGTGCAGCAAATGTACAGCTAATGGTCTTTAGGATTCAAAAGCCATAATGTATATTTGAATCAAATTCACTTAAGGTTAAAAAGAAAAAAGCTCTTAACTTCCATAAAGTGATTCCTTCAGATGGATTTCAGAGATCAAAGCATGATACAGAAAAAGCTTAATATTTAGATTAGTGGTGTTCTTTCTTTGCTGAGCTTTTAGCCCTCTTGTAAAGCAGTGCTTTCTTAACAGAAATGAATTATTCATGGACAGCATTTTAACAACACCACACTAGGAATACTATTAATTCCAAATTTTATTTATTTTTTTTTTCCCCCAAAATCTGTTTTGGAGTGTTAATGCTCATGTTTCAGAATGGACTTAAATTAATTCTTTGAGTGTTCAAACACTTACTAAAATAAACAGAGCTGTGTGTGCATAAGCAGGTTGTAACTTCTTTGTAGCTCTTAGCATGCTGACCTTATATAATGCCTGAAGGTTATTTTTGTCCCGAGTTCTTACATTGCATAGTTTGCGGAAGGATGTACTCAAGTAAAGGTACATCTTGTATTTGCCTTTTATCCTCAAATGCTTATGCAAATCCTAAAGATCAGTTAAAGGGACGATGGTTGCCAATACATGCAAGGAGCAGTTACTTCATGTCCTAAGTCAGAACTGGGCTTCTGCAGAGGAAAACTGAAAACATCTTTGCCTTGCTGAAGCACTCCAGTGAGTGTCATGGCTGTAGATGCCAACCTCATTAAGGCTACTTGAACCACACAGTCAAGCCCGTGCTGAACTCAGTCTATGGGTCATCTTCTGGTCCTCAAAGTTTGTAACTTCATTACACTGCTAGCAAGAGAGCTGGCTTATACAGTTCACGCCATAGATGTGTAGGATTTAAAAGCTGGAGATACTGTTTTCTGTATCTTTGGCAGCTAAGCAGCTAGGAAAGCTTCATGAAGATGAAATGAAATGAAATGAAATGAAATGAAGCTTCATGAAATCACATCATGAAGAAATAAAGTTTTGTTCAGTACTTGTCTATCATTTGAATAGTTTTGCAGGGACCCAAGAGTATTTTGAATCTCAGCCCAAAGCAGGAGTGTCAATGAAACAAAACTAGTTTGCATCCAGGTTATTCCAAGCACATGGTATATTTTACTGCAGCCCCAGTCCTGATTTGAGTTTTGCTGCAGCAACTATCAAGCATGGAACTACACTGTTCTCAGACATCTGTGATGGAGGGATCTTGGCAGCAGTCCTGTGCTCGTGCCCTTTGTGTAGGTCCAACAGCAGAAACATCATCATTTCAACTTCTTCATTGAGTTCCAGTTGCTTATAAATACTACTTGATGGTATTAACAGAAAAGACATTAATTATGTACTCATCTGTAGGTGATACTTCAAAGGTTAATACAGTTAAGGTTTCCTACCCAAAGATGCGTAGACTGCAATACCTTGGATATCATGAGTTTCTCAGGGGAATTTGTAAGAATAGGATGAAGCCTCAAATTAGACAGGGAGCAACAAAGGATGACAATGAAATGAGCTGTGGGAATCAGTAAACACTGTTTCAGCTTCCCTTTGCCAAATAAGTAATTGCTCGCTATTTGATAAAGCTAAGATGCAGGACTTAGATGCATGGTTCTCAGAAGTAATTCACAGCTAATCAGTTGTACACACTGTTAATGGCTCTACTCACAATAATATGCTGCTTTTCTGACTTTTCTTGGAGAGCGTGTGAAGGGCCTGCTGAAGTGCCATAAATGACTTCAAATAGAAACATAATTTAAATATCATTCAGATCAAAATTTATTGTTGCAGGATTCATGTTTTCCTGTGTTTCTTACCTCAAGCGTTGTTACCAGTATTTTTATTCTGTCCGTCTCTTCCAATAACTGTATGCTGTGTTATATTTTAATATATGGTAGCTCTCTTGCTCAGGTTTTATTTTATAGAACACTACGTTTAAACATGAAGTGGTGTGTATGTGGCACTGACAGCTAATATGGCTCTGGTACACAGCAGCCAAAGGCAAATATATTGATTTTTATAAATGATGATGAGGAAAGTAGACCTCTCTTTCCTGCCTGCACTGAGCCTACAGAGATGTATAACTGATATTTGCCTGTTGCAGCTGTAGTTCTGGGCAACATCTGTTCAGGATTCTGGTTAGGGCTTTAAGCTGATGTTGGGTTAAATATTAGGGTTCCTTGTATCAGTTGCTATACTACTATGAAAAGATGTATAGTAATGGATGATTCTCCCACAGCCTGAAACAAAGTTACTGGAAAGATGTTTGGTAAGGATAATCCCCAGCAAATTTTATTTCTTTTGTTAAGGCAAATAAATACATAAGGATCCTGAATTTTTCTATGTAAACATTTTCCAATCCCATAGCATTTCTTCCATGTTGTCTAACAGGAGAGCTAAATAGTATAAACCCACCTAAACCCATGATTTGCCACTTGCAAAGCTGACTTCATCAGATAAATTATGGGGTTTACCTGCTTTACCCAGGGCTGAACAAACTGACATCCTTTGCTCCGGCCTCAGAGCTCAGCAGAGACCGTTGTGGGTTGCAGAGATGTGCACCCCAACTCCAGACTGACCCATGTGACAGAAATGAGGGAGACAAAGGTGTGCACAACTAAAAAATTTAGGGGTTACATTTTTCACTGATTCATCACCAGTTTGGCAAAACATGTTTAGTTTTGGCTTCTGAAGAGGAAATTTTTGTGACTTTCACTTGCTACTCAAACTTGGCAAGCTCCAGTCTGATGGTGCTGGGATACACTGCTGGAAGAGGGGCCACCAAAATGTCTCCCTGAGCTGTGGATGCCCCAGTACCTGCCGCAGAGACTGGCAGTGAGAAGCAGATGAAAAGCTCCCTTTATCACCAGTCCCATCCTTTTGTGACTTGACCAAACCTGACCTCCAAGGCCTTATTTAAGTAACTTGATCTCCGCTCTAGTCTTGCGGCTGCCTGATAGGGCCATGTTTTATATGCTGTGCTTATGCTCATCAAACAGATAACGATGTGTCAGTAATTTCAGTGGGATGAACTCTAGCAGGAATTTTAATTATCTTGGTTTCAGCTGCAACATGTCACTTTGTGGGAATAAAATGCAAAGAATGACAAGAATTTTTTTGGGGTGAAAATCTTATTCTCCTGATTTCAAAATATGATCCTATGTTTCTGAGATGAAATTTCAGCAGCTGATGCAAAACAGAGTTTTAAGTAGCCAGCACTAACAGCACTAGCCTCTTTTTTTTCTTTTTTTTCTCCTTTCAAAACTAATGACAAATTTGAGGATATGAAGAAACACTTATTTGCAATTGTCATGGTTTAAGTCCAGATGGTAACTCAGAGCCACGCAGCCACTTGCTCGCTCCCTCACTTTTTCCTCCCCCTGCTCCTGGAGGGATGGGGAGGAGAATCCAAAGAATGTAATTCCCACGGGTTGAGATAAGAACAGTCCAGTAACTAAGGTATAACACAAACCACTGCTGCCACCACCAATAATAATAATGATGAGGGAAATAACAAGGGAAGAGAATACAACCGCTCACCCTCCACCGACTGATACCCAGCCAGACCGAGCAGTGATCTGGCCCTTCCGGGTAACTGCCCCCAGTTTATATACTGGGCATGACATGCTGTGGTATGGAATACCATTTTGGTCAGTTTGGGTCAGGTGTCCTGTCTCTGCTTCCTCCCAGCTTCCTGTCCTCCCTGGCAGAGCATGAGACTCAGAAAGTCCTTGGTCAGACTAAGCAACAACTAAAACCATCAGTGTTATCAGCATTGTTCCCAGGCTGAAAGTCAAAACCACAGCACTGCACCAGCTACTAAGAAGGAGAAAAATGACTGCTACTGCTGAACCCAGGCCAGCAGTTTTCAACACACTTTTTTGTCTTAGTTTTAGTATCATTCAATTCTGCTGAGCAGAGGAACCAGAGATGTGGCCAATTCATTGGGAAATCAAAGAAAAATTCACTGGGAAATTAAAGAAAGAAGTAGGATTGCTTTGACTCTTCCAGAGTTTGTATTGGAAGCAAATTATTTTCAGATGCACTGAGATTCTTCTTGTTCTCCATGGGCAGCATAAGATAAGGTATTTAAAAAACAAAGTCATGGAGATTTTCTGCCACTTGAGTAACCATGCACCTAGATAATGTTAGTGGAATGACGAAAAAATCACAAAGCTTTAAGAAACTCACTGCAGTGACTGTGCAAAGAAAGATTTCAGTGAATGTTCTTTCTTCATTGATTTATTCACAGTATAAAAAGAAAGTAATAGACTAAATGAGTCAAGCACCCACAGACCAGTGTGAATGTAGTGAGTTTAAATGGTTTGGATAGCCAACTGTAGGAAAATAGAATGTAAATAAATATAGAATGGTTGTTAATTCCTCTTAAAAGGGAAATTGTGTTTTCTATTCAGTGATCTTCCCATTTACATTTTGCTAGAAAGATGTTAAACAGAGTGTACGAAAGGAAATTATTTCTTTAATTAAAATAGCTTGATAAATGCTTCAGGCTTTCAAGTCCCTGCTAATGAAATCAGATCTTTTAACCTTTGGAGACTGCCTTTTCCATAGCAGCATTTTTGGGAACTCGTGCCTGGGAGGGCCATGAAGCTCCCTGCCCTGGATGAGCTGCCACCAAAAAAAAAGAAACCAAAACCCCACAGCCACAGGCTTCCCACTATTTCCCAAAGATCCTTTTCCATTGCTTACCAGTTCTCAGCATTCAGAATTAAGAAGAATCCAGGAAATTGGGCCCATTGCTGGAGAGGAAGAAACAGCTACTTTTGGCCTGTTGGGCAGCAGAAAGCTGCAGTATGCCAGCAGCAGGCTGGGGGATTTCTCTTCCCTTGCTCTGACTCCCAGTGAACCGCAGGAGTTTCTTACCTTTCCTCCCAGCTGGTGTGATTTTTTCTGTATCTTAATGTATCTGATTCTGTGATGGCTGAGTGCTCAGTCATGTGGATAAGAGCTTTTATCATCACTTCCGTTACAAACTCCCCAGGTCCAGGGGATTAAAGTTGGAAAAGGGATAAGTCTTTAAATTGGTTTAAATGGGTTTAAAAATGAAATCCAATGGGTCAGAGCAAGGGAGCAGCACTGGAATGGCAAGAGAACTTGCTAAGGTATCCATCAGTAGCTTTTTCAGGTGTGTCTGCTTTGAATTTTTATTTGCTAAAATGTTTTTGGAAACCTTGCTCCATAGACAGTCATGATGACATTAGATGCACCTTAAACCCTGCTACAGTATCATTAATTCAAAAGTGCATGCATAAATAGCTGGGAGAAAGATCTGGGTGGATATTGCAGCCTCCCTACTCCACAAGGGTGTTTGATCTCCACCCCACAGACTCCTCTGTACTTCCTATTGCATTGCAGCTAAACAACTGCAAGCCAAATGCAAGAGCTCCACCTCAGCGTGTTAGCAATTACTGCTTGCCTCTGTCCTATTGCATGTCTGTGCCTTGTTACCCAGACCTTTTATTTACTTTTTAACTGCCTGTCAAATCCATGCCTATCGAAAGTCAAGGCAGAAATTTTATCCTCGGCAGAATCTTCTGCATCCCATTGCATAAGGACTTTTTATTTTTTCACCTTTCTTTTTAATTGGAGCTGGATTCTAATTGAAACATTTTGAGTGAAAACATTCCTCGATGTAAATGAATGGCAGAGGAGACAGAAATGGAATTGCTGTAACATTAATGAATATATTCAGTTTTATTATTTCAAAGGTAGTAACATAATTGCTTTTTCTATTCAGTGGCTGAAGAAGTTTTCACTAATAATAAATAGGATTTTAATGGGAATGGCAGAAGTGGTTATGGACAGTAATAGCCACTACAGTGTTTGCAGTTTTCAAATTAGCTGCATATAATTGCTCATAGGAAGAAAATCTCATTTGTTAAAAATCTCTGGAAACATAATGTTAGAAATGATGCTGCTATTGGAAGTATTTTCTTGTCATATTTAATAATCAGGGTTTAGTCAAATATTTGAATGTGTTGCATAAACAAGTAATATATTTGGAAAACGTACAAAACTGTGTTTTAAAACTGTGTTTGAAAATGTCAGTGACTGCATCACTTAGCAATTGCATCCGTGTTATCCAAATAGTCTTCCAATTAATTGCTGTTTTAACAGATTTTACTAGTGGAAAATGAACTAGGAATACTGATAAAGCACAAAATCTGCCTTTCCTTCTTCCTCTGGGTCTCCTTCAACATGTCCTGTCTTCTTCCCTCACCTAGGCCAGATGGTGCGTGGACGCTCGGTGGTCCTGCAGGCAGAGGGCGAGGGCAGACCCTGCCCGGAGCAACTTACCCAGCACAGGAGCTGCCCAGTGAAGCCTTGCTACAGCTGGCTGCTTGGCCCGTGGTCTCCCTGCAGAGTCCAGGTACGGCTTTCTCCAGCACTCCCCAAGGTCTCCTGCGGCCGGGGTCAACAATAAAGTCATCATTACATGGCACAATCGATTGAGGCCACTGTTCGTGGGTCAGAGGTGTCTCTGTGGGCATTGAAGGTGCTGGTAAGATCTGTCAGAAAGCAGGGGAAGTTCAGGAGAGTGGTAAACCTCTGCGCCTCATCTTCTAGCCATCAGCAGCGATTTATAGCAATACAGGTTCAAGAACCATGAGCTTATAGAGGTATTAAAGGAGATTTATGGAGTAAATGTGCTTGAGTGAACATAGTCATGGTGATCTATAATTGAATTATATAGAATAACTCTAACAAGAAAATAGATGCACTAGATTTCAAGAGAGCTTAGCCTGTTTTGTCTTTATTCCTTCCTATTTTTTTTTTTAAAGTAAAGTACTGTATAGCAGGTCTTTCCCCACAGAGTCTTCAGTACAATACCATGAGTTACTGTATGTAATGCTGGTTTATACTTTCTCCTTAGCCAGGCTATCTTTTTAATCATCTGAGAATGGCGGGATACAGTTGCAATGTGTTTTAGCTACAGTCAGCACCTCTGCTTGGCGCTGGAGCAGTCATTTTTTCACTGCCAGTGATTTGCGTCAGTCTTGAACTGACTTTTTCTTCCCCTCTGTGCTTCTTCTTTTACCCTTATCTGTTTGATTGCATTTCCAATATTAAAACATATTAGTCAGTAACCCAGTTTAATCAGAGGTGAATCTTTCACAGTGAGGTTTTTCAGGCAAAGTCCACTTGGGCTGCTTAAAGCTGGCTTTGAGATGGTTATGGGAGAAGGCTGATTGGGGTGGAAAAGTGCCCTGCCTGGTCCCAAGGGACAGGACCTGTGCACAGATCTGTGGCTTCTTGTCCACATTATACCACATAGGACATTGGAGCCAGTAATGTACATAGACACATACCATGTGTTTTCTGCTCTGCCTTCTGTGAATGCCTTGAATACCTATGTGGTTTCTAGGTGCAGTAGATGGATGTGTAGTAAATACTGCAGGTGGCAGAATAGATACCCAGAACTTTCCCAAGTTTTCACAAATGAAATCTGGAGCATGACAGTCTTTGGACAGTCCAAGATCAGAGAAAAAGAAATATATTTGTATTTTATATAACAAAGAACAACTCATTGCAGCCAGGGATATGAATATAGTCCTTGTATGTACTGCACTTAGTATTCATTTATGCATAACATAAATGTAACAAACTGATAAAATCAGCTGATGTCCAACTAACATAAGCAAATTCTGTTAAACATTAGGGAAGAGACCTTCAACCATAGGAGCTAATGTAGCTGATAAAAGAATTAGTAGGGAAGCTGAATTAAAGCCTTGGCATACTCCAGATAGATAACACATCATGCAAATTAAAAGTCTGCACATCCAGAACCCAGCTAAATTTCAGTTCAGAGAAAGTAATCAGAGCCTTCCCTAACCCAGATATCATCCCGTGCATTCAGTGGAGGTAGAGCCTGTGACTGCTTAAATTACTGTGATGTAGTTTCTGTGCCCTTTGCTTTGTTTTGGAGAGGAGCCATTTTATTCGGCTTCACTTCTCTTTAATGAGGTGCTTAGGAATTAAATGTAGTTCATAAATACAGGGTGATTTATTCCTGTGCTGTACTGGAAAAGAGGCTTAAGCTTACTTTCCAAAGAAAGCTTTTGGAAGCCCTGTTCTCAAGGATGCTTTGTGAAATAAGGTAAATGCATACTGTAATGTAATAATACAAACAGGACAGGCAATTATGGAGCTAAAATATTTTTTCCTGTATTATGAGATAACTGAGACTGCTTGTCTTAATTGTAGAAGGACTATTTTATACTAAATTGACTTCATGTGAATAATTAGAGGTGTCTTTGTGTTTAGGAACAGAACCCACTAAGTGTTCTGTATTGCTGATTTTCACAGTACAGGAATCAGTGCATTGTTCTCCAGGTAATTACACATGTCACAGGCATACTTCTAATGGACGTGGGGCATTTCTGCTGCATTCAGAGGGATGCACAACTTGGAAAGTAGTCGATACACCTAACCTTAAAGGGTTACATTACATTAATCATTTTCCTACTAGAGTTGAAGTGGTTTACCCTGATTAGCTTAAAAAAAAAAATAAAAAAAAATTAGCAGTGTCTGACACTGTTCTCAATTTTTCTATTAAAGGAATATAAGTAGCTGCACATTATCAAGCACTTACTGCCTAACGTTCCTAAGAAGACTAAGAATGTAGTCCTTTGTAATGTGTTTTGAAAGCACTCCCTTAAATGTGGTCACACAACACTTCCTCATTAGAGAAAACTTTTACCTGATTAAATGCTCATCAACCTGTGAAAGCATCAGCTCTTTACCTAAAAGACTTGTGAACACACATGCACCCCAGTAAAAGCTGAAAAGGGAAGAGTTTTCCTAAAGGCACTTCTGGGTAAAGCCTCTCATTAGGACTGTTATCTCTTGCCTTATTAGTATGTTAAATTTGAAGAGAATAGGAGGGTGATCTGAGAGAAGTTTATGTAGATGCTGCCTTGTGTAGTGTGTTGCTAAGTTCAGAAGATACCTGGCTGTCAGAACACAGACCTGGCATAAATCTTCCCCTTATTTTACCAGTGGTCAGTTGTGACAGGGAGATGAGAGGTGGAGGCTCCATAAGGGTGCTCTTGGAGAGGCCTGTACCTCCAGCCTGTATTTAAGGAACCCAGGGTAGGTTCTGCATTCCCCATAGGGTCAGCATAGAAACTTTTACAGCCAAATGGAAGGAATCCCCTCTGGAAGTCAAATCCCCTCACATTTCCTACAAGGAGCTCATGACTCAAGAAGCAATTGCTGGTTCTAGGCAAATCTGAGATGATCACATCTTCCAAGGAAGAGCATTTACAATACAGATTTGATCCCCTGAGTTTTGAATGTGTGATCATTACCTTGGCAGTTCTCCTCTGATTAGCAGCTATTCCCTACATCCTCAGTGTGCCATTGCAGCAGTGAACTTCCTCTGATTCTATACCTATTAATTCAATCTTCATATGTATAATTTTGGGTACATGAATAATTGTGAAGATGATAGCGAAGTTAATGCAGTGCTCCTGTATTGCTTGTGACCTTACCAAATATACCAAAACCCATCTCCTACTGTAAATGACAGGATGACATTTTTCAGTGTGTTCAGCTGATTGTAAAAGCACGCTGTATTTTTGTGTGATTGTTTGAAAGTTCATGGTTTCTTTATACTTTTTACTCTGAACATTGGAAAATATGAATGTATTTCCAATATTGCTTGATAGAATAATGAAAAATGTTGCATGTGGACTCTTACAGTGGGAAATGCTGCGCCTGAAAAAAGTACAGTTTTCACCTATTTCTGTTTCTATCTTGATATTCATATGAATATTTACATATTGATTCATATTGTTTATATTGTTCTATATTGTTTATATTCTTCTATATTGTTTATAGAAGAATAAGTTTCTTTTTAAAAACTTTTTTTGTCCTCTCCAGTCATTTAATCATTCCTTGAGCCACTTTGAGCTGGAAATATACTGCAGTTGATTAGTGCCCATTTCCCCATAGAATTTTCTCCACATCATCTTCAAGTTTCCACTAGCCATTTCTAAGAGCTCTAACCCAAATGACAGCTGCATGAGTTATTCACACACCATTAATCTCAGACCACAATAGAGGTTTCAGTGGTGAAACAGTAATTTAGAACAGTAAGTTACATGCTGACTAAAGTGAGACATGGTGTTAAAACCTTTAAATCTGGATACATATTGTAAATCTACACCAATACTTCTCTAAAATGCTTTTGATTAGCAGCTGCTCTAAATCCAGCTAGTTATGCTCTTATTTCCATTTCATTGTGGCTCTGCAACAGAAGGGATGAGAAGAATTAAAAAGCAGCCAGGTGTGTGCAGGAAAGTCATCCCTGAGATTCCTGCTAGCAAACCTGCTGCTGAATGAATGCACTCAGCAGGAGCCATTCTGTTCTGCAGATGAAGTCCATTATTTTAAAAGAATCCACTGCCAAGTGATCCAAAGGAGCATTTCCCTTGGTTATATAAAAGCAATGTTTCATCCTTCTTCTGGAGTTTTATTTACCGAATTTTGTAAAGTACCATTTCCACAAGACTTCAGGTGCGCATTTCATAAAGCATTGTGCAGGTTTAAAATGCGTACCTCAGACATCATTGCAGCTCTGTTTTTCAGATGAGAATGAAAAAATTCCAGCATCTAGAAACAGCCTTATTGCTTCAGCTCTTACAGCATCCTCAGCCCTTGATCATCACTTTAGCCAAATATTGATTTTCCAGTAAAGGAAGTCTTCTTCAGCAAGCATTTGGTGTATTATTACGTATTTCAGAACTGGGGTGACAAGCGGAGACTGTCTCAGATGGAGCCTCCTATTGCTTGTTCAAATGGGGGTACTAACAGCTGATGGCTCACTTTTTTGTGATGTTTTGGTGATGTATTTGACATGAGTTGTTGATCTGTGTATACTCCAGAACCAACAACTCCCTTTAATAAATTGCACAAACAACCTAGTGAGCAATAACCCTTCCAGTCAAATTAAGTGTGCTGGAGGATTTTTGCTGTTTCAGGGTTTAAACTATGTGAGTGCTCCTATTGGGCCGAATCATCAAAGGAGGTGAGTGGAAATGTCCGTTCCTTGTGGGCAGGCTTTTTTCTTGGCCTCTTCAGAAAAGCCAGAAATTTCTGTGTTCATGTAATTGGGCATTAATTAAGAATCAGTAAATTCACTTGCTCTGGTAAAAGGTATGAAGGTCTGTCCCCAAAGATGGTATTAATCTTTCATGGTACCCACCTCTTCCCCAGCTTTGGTTACAACACACTTTTCTGTGTGGCTCTGCCCTTGCCTCTGAGCATCTGTAGACATGTGTACAGAGGACATCTCCATCTGTCTTCCCGTAATTGGGGATACTATTGCAGTCCAAAGACCAAATTTGTATCTTTGAAGTCTTTTTAGGTGGAATCAACTGTGTTTCTTCTGTCATCTGCTAACATCAGCGATGGGTGTCTCTGTTCCCTTCTATCATTTTGTAGGGTGGACAGTGTGGAGATGGATTGCAAGTCCGCAATCTGACATGTGTAGTGCATGATGCATCTGTTTCTGCTTCATCCAGACCAGTAGAAAACGCATTATGTGGTGAACTGCCTTTGAAGGAGAGTGTGCTGCAGTTACCATGCTCTGTGCCATGCCCAGGTAAAGTCTTTGGAAAGCCATGTTGCCTTTCTGCTTTTATAGCTGTCTTGAGATGGAGATACTCCCATAGCTCTGAGTAGTGTCAGCTGTGGTGGTAAGAATTTGCACTTAAAGTAAATCAGGTAAATGCTGATCAGGTAAATGCTCAGCCTGCTGTTTCTAGATCACCTGAAAAAGCCTTCTTTTGTTTTTTTGAGAAAACACGATTCCCCATGAAGAGAAAATCTGAATATTGCATACCACTAAGCGATAAACTGGGTATTTCACTATTAAAGCTGTTGTGTGCTTGGATTGTCTTTATCCTTTAAAGCTGAGTCCTTTTGAAAACCTGTGATTTATTTTTTCAATGTGCAGGTGACTGCCACCTGACAGAGTGGTCAGAATGGAGCTCCTGCGAGCTCACCTGCATCAATGGCAGGAGCTTTGAGACAATGGGACACCAGTCTCGATCCAGGGCATTTATCATTCAGTCTCCCAAGAACCAGGAGAGCTGCTCTGGACAAGCAATGGAAACACGGCCTTGCTCAGGTAACATGGCCACAGTGCTGCTTCCTCCCATTAAAGAGTTTATTCTGGTTTTGTTGCAAGGTGAAGACTAACTGGTATTAATATTGCAGGAGGGAAGTGTTATGACTACCTGTGGAAAACCAGCCTATGGCAAGACAATGTACGCATGGTGTGGTGTCAGCGCTCAGATGGAATAAATGTCACAGGTATATCAACAAATTGTCATTCATGCACAATTATGAATAAAAAGTCGCTATCCAGGTTCTTCTGCTGTTCAGAGGGAAGCTGGACATCCTTCCTAACTCCCCCAGAATTTCAGTTCAGATTTGTGTGTAGGAAAGGCAGATGGGATCTCACCAGCCTTGCTGACAGGTCAACGTCACGCATGTGTTATGTGATAGTATTTGGGTGAGTTACCCCTACTGTTGAGTTCGTCATGGGAAGAAATGAGTACACATACTTTAAAAGGGCTGCCTGGGCTGGCCTGCCCAGCCGTTAGTGCAACTTTTCTGTAACAGTGGAGAGCAGAAGAGAATATCACACCACGTGGTAGAGAGCCCAGCTTCTGTACCTCTTCTTCTATTCAACACACAGGAATCTCAAATCACTCAAACTGTGAGATGCTTGCTGTTGCTGTGACCTACAAATTCTGCCTGCACAGGATGAAAAAAGAAATTCACGGTCAGCACTTTGAAGCTCCATGAGAGACTGGCAAAGGCAGTAAGGCTTGCACATCTGTAGGATCTCTCTCAATATGCACAGGGTGAATGAAGAGAGAGTAGAAGTGAAAATGCAGATGTTCTTATCTAGTTCTATTTACAATGACTAGTTAAGATAATAACTGAAGTTTTATGTGCGAATGTTGCTGAGCAGTTAAGAGCTCATTAACGTGTTTTTATGCCTATAGAAGCACAGGCTTCCCCAAGTGAGGATGGGCAAAGGCGTTATGTGAATTATGTCTTCTTATGTAGATAAGGCATTAATGAGGACACAGAAGATCTGCATCTAATTCTCGATTCTGTCCCCAACTTCTTATGTGGCCTGTGGCAAATTGCTTAAATCTGTGTATCTCTGTTCTCCATTAACAAGATGGGTATGATAATAATTCCCTGCCTTGTTAAGGCAAATTAATTAATGCAATGCCTACAGATATTATGCTAATGTGCTCAGTAGGCTAGTATTTAACTATATAAAGGAAGCAAGCAAGTATTCCTTACGCTATTGTGATCCAAGTCAAAAACATTTTAGAGCATGCCCTTGAAGTCACTCCATATTTTCTTTTACAGGAGGGTGTGCTCTTCGGACAAAACCTGCAGAAGTTCGGCACTGCAGCCCAGCGTGCACAAAACCATTCTCCTACTGCACACAGGTAATTGCTCCCTGTAGAATATGGTTGAGAAATTAACGCTACAAAATCTATTCAATTAGCCTATGTATGCATTCCAGGACCTAGAAGATATTTTAGTGTGTCCGTGGTGCCACCTCGAGGAAATTGTGGGAATTTCATTCTGTGGGAATTTTCAGTCAACTGTTTATCTGCATAAACAAGTGATGGAGTATTTATGTGGTGTTATGAGTTTGCTTTTTTTCTGTGGAAGAGCTTTGGAACCTCTTGGTTTAATTTTCATTGAAAGCTATTGAACAGGCCTGTAGAAAATGGACAGTTTGAAACTTCTGTAGTAAAGGAAATAAAGGAGTATGTCCTCTCCTGCTCCTCTGTGGACACAGAAAGCCTTCATGAGTGTAGGGAAGGTGTGGCATCATGATCCCACAAACTCCATACTGTCTTCTAAAGCAGAACCTGGAAGTGACCTTTTTTTCTGAAATGTTGGAACGTCTGCAGCAGTTGCTGAATTGTGGATTCACTGCCACTTATTTTCCTCTGAGCAAAATGAGACAAGAGATTATGAATTTCCCTTCCTGCAGTACTGAACTCCAGAGTAAAAGCTTACCAAAATGCCTTATACATGTCAATACTGTGATGGAGTATAAAACCCAGAACCCTTAAAGTAGTCAGGGGCAGCTGGGATTTAGATATTTATGTTTTGAAAATAGCCTCCACAGCTCTCAGCTTCAGCTGAGAAATTACAATTGAAATTAGCTCATGGGTAACTGAAAGTGGCTAAGAGAGTGGTCATGGGAATGCTTGGAGCCTACAGGAACATAAAAATAATGCAAATGTGAATTTATTTGCTGTAAAAGCTCTTTAGACTTCACCTTTTCACCAGAAAAGCTCAGGATCATGTCTTTCAACAAGTGGAGGACACAGTGGCAACAAAACTGATGTCAAAAGTTAACTTCCTATCACAGAGACTGTAAATCAGTCACTTGTTTGAATCATAAGTGGGGCTCTCGAACTCTCAGACAGGCATTGTAATTACATTAACAAAACAAACAAACAAACAAACAAAAATCTAAAAAAGCTGTTTAAAAGTAGAAGTCCAGAAAATTAATTACCTATTTAGCAAACCACAGACTTCTAAGAAACCTCTTGAAGAATCTGCTTAGGCTGATCCAGGGCAGTGGATATTTGGCCATAAGAAAGCAAGCTTCATTTCAGATAGCCCTGTTAAATACTTGAATGGAAATACACTGGTATAGTTTGGGTCTGAAGTGAGGCTGGTTTTTGTTTGTCTCTTCTAATGCCCAGCAGGGTCAGTGGGAAATTTTTTACTGAGGATTTTAGATCAAGCGACAGATGCCTGTTAAGCCTGTTAGGATAAAAATTTTTGTATGTTGGGCTTCTCTGTAATTACTGACTGTTTTTCAACCAATTTCCCAAATACACTTTTGCTTTTTGAGCTGAAAAGGGTTTACAGACACTAGTTCCTGGCTTGTTTGGTTTGGTGGTTAAGTTGCATGTGCAGGATATACCTTGCATTTTCTTCATGGTATGCCTACAATTTGCACTGTTCTGTGAGAGGGTATTATTTGGTTTAATACTGAGTTCCCTTTTATTGCCTAGAGAGGAGTCTGCGGTTGTGAGCGAGGATATACAGAAATAATGAGATCAAATGGTTTCCTGGATTACTGCATGAAGGTCCCAGGTTTAGAAGATAAGAAAGCTGATGTTAAGACCACTGCTGGAAAAAGTAAACCTGTCAACTCAAAAATGCATGACATTTTCAAAGGATGGTCTATTCAGCCTTTTAATCCAGGTGAAAAACTTAAATATG
This sequence comes from Psittacus erithacus, assembly GCA_009867235.2. Classification (NCBI taxonomy): domain Eukaryota; kingdom Metazoa; phylum Chordata; class Aves; order Psittaciformes; family Psittacidae; genus Psittacus; species Psittacus erithacus. Next base: position 6,831 of record WYDI02022056.1, on the reverse strand, counting down.
AATGGAATAAATTGTCTTTACAACATTTCTATGGAGGAAAGGTACAAGCTTTGTAGATCATAACATCAGAGATTGTGTCTGGGAGCTGCAGAGCAACCTCCCAGTTTCTAATTCGCATGCCATTTTTCATTTGTTTGTGCCTATACAGAGTAATCACAATCTCTTATGTTGAGAGATAGCAAAGACAGAATGAAGCGATAATATTTTGCAAAAGTATACTCATATGTGATTTGGGGGGATGCTTATAACTTTTATCTGATGATGTTTCTAGAAGTAATACGTTTGGACCAGGGAAGATACTGATCACTAGCACTTTAGAAGATTCAGAGCAGAAAGTACTTAAGATTTCATTACAGAAAACATTGGTTGTTTCTTGCCATATTTCAAAAGTGTATGAAAAAAACAGGATAGAAAGTGTAGAGTTTAAAGTGTTGAAGACATTAAAAAAACCCCAAAACCAAACACAAAAGGCAGGCAAGCTGCTGTGCCCAAGAAGTACATCCCAGGCAGATCTCTGATTCCTACATCATAAAATGCTTCCCAGTTGGAACCATATACTAGATGTGCCCACACTAGTCCACAGGACTGGTGCTGTAGCTGTAATAGCTGATTGCCATTTTGACTTTTATTTTGCAAAATTAATTTATTCAAAATACATTTCTAAAATGCAAATAGGACTTTAAAATGAGAAACAAAGATGTCAGGCACATCAGGTTTTACTGAAACGCATTAGTTCTCCCCATAATTCATAAACACCGGCAGCATGATCTTCCCCCTCTTCTGTTACCTGACATTGCATTTGTTTCCTATTAGTTTGTAATGAACACAAGACTTTAGAAAACATGTAATGAACGGTTCTGTTACAGGATTCAGGGAACCATAATTCTATCTGATATATGTGATCACACTTTGAATGTTACATTTGCATATTTAATTTGCATACAGTAGTTAACCTTTGCATTGACAGTCTTCAAGCTCACAGAGCTCAGTCCAAAGCCTTTTCAAGTTGGCTGGGTTTTGAACAAACCCATCATCCTGAAGTACATGCAATTCACCAGCAGTTTGAGTCACATGTTTGGGGTTAATTGCCTTTTTGTCAGCTTCTGTGGCCCTGGGTAGGCTGGCTTACTTAGGAGTCACCTCTTCAGCTGGTACCTTTACAGGGTTAGAAAAAGGGAGAGAGGTGTAGGTGAATGCTGCAACTTTCTCTTTTTAAATCAGCATTTGAGGTTACAGCTCTGAAGGCTTTTGGTGGGCTTGACCTCAGTGCAGCATCTGTGAGCCAGTGCTCCCCCAGGGACTGCAAGACAGAAATAGGGACTAAGGAGCTTTTACAGAGCATGGTGTTATTTAATTTTAGGGCAGAAATGTTATAGAAGCAATATATGGGGAAGGAATAACCATGCTCCATATATGCTAAGTGTATCACCAACCCCATGACATTCTGCAGGTAACTCTTCAGTCTGTATCAAGGCTGGTGCTCTTCAAATCACTCCCTTTTGTCTAACTTCTTGACAAAATATGTAATTCCCTTAAACGGGCTCTCAGACTTACTAGTCTGGGGGTTTGCAATAAAATCAGTTTTGCTTTTGTTAGCAGGCCTATGGTGAATGCTTCCTGCATGGATGGCATTTACTGCCCTTCAGTACCATAGCCCTTGACATTTGTGTACGTCTGAGGACTTACATTTGTCAGTAAAAATATACATGTCTTTCTCCAGTGCATTTGTGATTTCCCTTCTTGTTTACAGTTTGGAACACAAATTTTATTATGATTTAATGTCTGCTGGTTTCGGTCTTTCAAAGGCTCTGCTAGAAAGCATAGAGCTGGTTTTGAATCAAGCTGCTTTTTAACTTCCTTTGCCACATTCTGGGAGGCCAGAGTTCAGATACAGAAACTTTTTTCAGCTTGAGAGGCAATTTAAATAGGATTGTTTAAATTGGAGGATGGCATGGTCGAATGCCTTTATGTTGGGAATTGAGACTATAGCTGCCTTCATAGCAGGCATGGTGGGATGCCTTTTTGTGGCTGTGACAGTTCCTTCACAGGACTGCTAAATGTTTCATGGCCATCTCCAGTTGAGAGGGTGAAAAATTTCATAGCTAGACTTCAGAAAAGAGCCCACAACAAAACTAACCCAGACCCAGCGAACAGAGTTCTTCTGACATGGGGAATAAGCTGTAAGTGTTTTGAGGAGAAGAGAAAATCTGTGAGAGGTACTTGCCATTTACACAAAGCCTGGAAGAAAAAAGAGAAAGAGTGGGATCTGATTAACTATGTTTCCCTTTGAAAAAAATCAGCATTCAAACATCGAATGTAAAACAAGCCTAGTGATTGTCCATGAAGTAACTTCCCACTCGCATGACTGAATTTGAAATGGCCTCTGTCAAATCATGTCTGTGGGCAAAGCGCAGATTCGTATTCCTGCCTCCAATACGTATTAACAGCTCTGTTGACGTGAATCAGCTCAGATTACTGCTGCACGGAAAAAATACCAGTGCTTCTCCTTACAAGGAAAGCTGCACAGCCAGAATGCAGCAACAAACAGAAATACTGATCTTATAAAAATTATTAGTATTAATGCAAAGCTTGTAATTAAGGATGTGTCTAAATACTGTTTTGAGACTTTCTATCAGAAGGAAAAGTTTCAACACACTCAGGCTCATGTGCATGATGTTTCTGCAAGGGTCACAGAGTGGATCCACTGTCATTGCCACCCAAATAATCTTTTCAAGAGCATTACATTGTCTGAAAGCCAGTTATCTCTTGCTGTTGTGGCTCAGCTAGAGAGCTCTTGCACAACTTGATTCCTCTTACCAACACAAAGCATATTCTTGGTTTTATTCTAAGCTGAATTTATTCCCATTTGTTGCCCAAGCATGTTTCAGCTTCAGGTACGTGGTTCACTTGTGCTTGCTGGTGTTTTTACCCCAATTGACCCCCAAGTATTTACAGAGAACAATCCCATCCGTTCTCAGTCCTCTTTTCATTAGGCTAAACATATCGGGTGTTCCCTTCATTTCTGTCTGGGTCAGCTCTATATTGAACCACCTTTGCCTGAACAGCCACTGAAGCTCCTGAGCAATGTACTGCAATTATCTCATGCCCCTGCTCCTTTCCACAGGCAGAAGCCTGGCTGGGTTCTATTTCTTATGCTGCACCAAAAGCCCAGGCTGCCTGTAATGAACTGCAGGATCTCAGCCAGAGGGGAGATTATAAAATAATGCTGCTTTGGAAAACTGAGGCAAAGAGTTCATTTTCAGTTTTCATTGAAGAAAATCTACACTCATTACCCAAGTTAAAATTTTATCTTTAAAACAGTTGATTTTTACAGGAATCTTTTGGTTTTTCCTGTCAAAAATATGGGGTTTATGGGTTATTCCCAGCAAGTCCTTGCTTGTTTCCCATCCATGATGGTACTAGTTTTGCTTGTGTGCTGTTTACTTACACTGTTAAGAATTTGTTTATTTTAGAATTAAGTTTTTATTCTCTCTCTGTCATTTTTCCTCATCTTCCAACAGATGGTAAACTGAAGATGTGGGTATATGGAGTATCAGCTGGTGGGTTCCTCATCATAGTTTTCCTGATTTTTACATCCTACCTGATGTGGTGAGTATGGCATGTATTTTGTCTTTAAATAAAAGCTAGCTTGTTTTTATTTAAACAATCCAAAATATATCACAACAGTCTGTGTTGCAGAGATTTAATACTCAAGGCTTTACGAAAGCCTTGGATTACTTAACTGCCTTAATTTGGTCCCTATCTCAGAGGAATTTAAAACTCTCAAAACTGTAATGTTAACGGATGTAATTGTGAAGAAGCATGATGGCCATGCAGGGAAAGAATTCTTTTTGGTTATCAATAGAGCCTTATATTTATTCAGACTTCTGCTGGGATTAGAAAGGGCTTTTTATTCTATTCTAAAAAAAAAAAAAAAGGTAAAGTAAAACTGAAAAAAGGCAAGGAGGCCGATCGGATCGAGGAGCTGGCTTCCGCTCAAGGAAGGACTAAATAGAATAGGGGCATTCAGTTGGAAAATTATGTTTGACGTGCGAATACAATAGAGATCTATGAAATCATGAACGGAGTAGAAAAGGGTGATAGGGAATTTTTATTTCCCACAATATCAGAAGCAGGAGGCATCTGATGAAATGATCATTTAAAATAAACAAAAGATTTTATTTTTCACACAGTGCATTATTACCTTTTGAGCTTACTGCTGCCAGGGACTGTGCACGCCAGGAAGATAAATGGATTCAAAGACGGCGTAACAGTTCATGAGAGATGGGGTCTCTTGGTGTTAATTGTGGTTTTCTGGATGTATGCTCTAGCTCAGGAAATCCCTAAATAGGTTTTTGCAATGAATACCTCAGGTGGAAACATGTCCTGTGTCTAAAGCTGTAGTTACCAACCACTGTTAGAGATAGGGTACTGGATGTACGGAAGCTCTGCTTTACACCAGTGCATCAGTGGTGGTGGGCTTTACTGGTGTGGGGGATGTCTACCATCCTCCAAAGCAGCCATCACCCCTAGCAGGGGTGGTAGGCCTGGCTTGGCAAAGCTAGTGTTGTGCTATATCGTTTCAGTATTTGGAAAGACACTGCCATTGATGCATCTTGGAGGATAAGAAGGGGACAGTGTCTAGCATCCATGTGTCCTGCAGTGCCCATGGCTGTCCCTGAAGACCATGGAGCTGGTCTGGGCTTTACTAACATTAACGGTGTAAGCTGTCCCAACCCCTGTTGGATCAGGGCAGGCCACCAAAGACTCACAACCATGGCCTGCCAGCATTATTGCCTTCTTTAATCCAAATTCTATTTATTCTCTCTCAATCTCTTAGTCCTCTCAGTCTCTCTTCAGTTAAAAGCTTAAATAACAGCATTTAGATTCTGCTTTAGAGTTGCAGCTTTCTTATTTTCCAAGCCATATAGCTACCATTTCTCTGTGGTTTCACAGTGGAGCACAGAGAGGATTTTTTGAATTACATTACATTGAATCTCCATCACCTGAATGCTGGTGAGGAAGTGTATTTCTCAATAATAATTATTGTTGCTTCAATACCATGACAAAGAAAAACGAGAATATCCCACTCCTAGACAGTTCATGTTTCAATTTTTCTGTGAGGTATTCCTTGTTTTGCCAGCTCTGAGAAGACACGGGAAACAAATATGCTTTATTTCCTCTCCAGATGAACAGCACAGTTGGCTGTCTGTTTTCAGCAGGCTGTGTGTTCATGCCACACATGTAAATAGCACAGAAGCAGGTCCATGTGGCTTTTTTGGAAGTAGTTACTGTACTGCAAGATGAAATAACCAGCATGGGAAGTTGATTTTTTGATGAAATTTGGGTTTTAATGATGTTTCTGAGCTTATTACAGTTTATAATTTTGTCTCCTGAAATATTTTTCTTGCAGCAAAAAAACAAAGCAGCATCAAAGCACTCCTCCACAGCAGAAGCCTCTAACCTTAGCTTATGACGGAGACATTGATATGTAACATAAAAAAGAAATCCAAATGTAGACATCAACTGCCTTAACTGCTTTCTTTTTTGAAACTCTCGGACTTCTCAGTTTTTTGAGGAATCTCCTGATGTGTAATATACCAGGCAGAACAGAAGTATTGCAAGCTTAGAATTTTGCCACTTCTTTGTTAAAAATAGTGGAGTCAAAGACTTGGATCTTGTGAAACTTCTCTGAGGAGACCAGAACATACATCTCTTCCTGTTGAGCAACGGGAATGAAAAAAAAAGAGAATCTACAGACATCAAGAGGAATTAGTACAAAAAAAAAAAAAAAAAAAAAAGGCATGACAATCCTGAGGAAAATGTGACATTTACTGTAAATGACAAGTTTGACACAGCATCATTATGCACTATATTAGTGCAGGGTTCTTTATTCTTCACATATTTCAACAATGAGTTTTCTAGTGTTTACATTTCGTTCAAAGACTTTAGAACTGGATCACATATTTTGAGAAACACAAGAAAGGATGAGTTGAAGTGTCTAAAGTTATCAGGTTTTTTAAAGTTTCTTCCTTCTTATCCTGTTTTCTAGCCTGGAATATGATTTTGCTTCATTTCCACCTACAGGACAGAATAAGGATTGTTGTGAAAAAGCATAGGTGGTTTCTTAACCAAGAATATTTTTTAAAGAGTTGAGTAGATAGGTGTTTTGATGAATGGTTAGAGGATTTGATTGTTTAAAGAGTATTTTAAATTAAATTAATCCATGTAGATACATTACGGCCAGTTTAAATTGCTATTCAGTTGAATTAATACAAACTGCTTTTATATTTAAATTTTCTTATCTGAAATATTTATAAATTCTTTTTTTGAATTTAATTACCTGACCTCATTTAATATGCATCAAACACAAATACAGTTTGTAGAAGGTCTTGCTTTTTTAAATGTTTCAAAACCGCCTAGAAGTTACTTGTCTTAAACATCTGGGAACATTTGAAGAGGGTAAGTGTTTATAGTAGTGTGTGTTGCAAGTAAGAAAGTGCCATCTTGTGGTATTGACTTGTATTTATAAGCAAATAAAATGCTAAAGAGAGTGAGAAAATTGCTTCTGGTATGTTGAATTAAATGTGTGTAAACAACGTGCATTATTGCTCTTTTACTGTGTCTGAGATTAGATGTGGATTTCAAACAATTCTGGCATATTTTGTGCTGTAGTGATTAGTGAAAGAAATGTTGCAGATCTGGAGAATGCTGGTCTTCTTTTTAGCTCAATGCTGCTGCTTATTTTAATAGTCAGAGAGAAGAGAAGGGAAGAGGAGAGGAGGGGAGAGGAAGGGAGAGGAGAGGAGAGGAGAGGAGAGGAGAGGAGAG
>WYDI02022053.1:0-26908 GCA_009867235.2 Psittacus erithacus | reverse complement strand
AAGGGGGAGGGGAAGAGGGAGATGAAGGGGGAGGGGAAGAGGGAGATGAAGGGGGGGGCCGGCCGGCACAGCGCTCCTCTCCCTCGCCATCTGACTCAGCCTCCCATTAAGACTCCGGTCCAGCCGCGGCCACCAGGAAGGCGGCCGGGATGTTGCAACCGGGGCCCCGCGCTCTACCTCACAGCATCGCTGCGGGACACACGCTGCCCCCTGCTCCGGGACCCGCCTCAAGGACCGACCCCACACACACAGACACCCCCATACCCCCTCTCCGCCCCGAGGGGACCGGGATGCTCCGGGCGGGAGGGACTCGGCCGCGGCGCCACGTGCTCGGCGTCGCGAGACCCCCGCACGCGCGCACCACCACACACACACACACCCCGCCCCCACCCAACTGCCGCCTGAAGGAGACACTCGCCCAACGGCGGGAACGGGGATGATGATGGCGGCGGCGCAAGGTGCTGCGGCTGGCATTGCCACTTGCTCGCCGCCGCCCACTGCCCCTCAGGCCGCCGTTACCTGCCGCAGCCCAGCCGCACCTCACGCCCGTCCGCTCCGACAACCGCCACTCCTCTGCGCGCCACCCCTCCGCCTCGCCAAGGTGATCCCGGAGGCCGCAGCACCGCCCTCTGCTCCCCCCCCGCCCCACGGATCCCTCCGCCGACCGCCCAGGGGGCTGGAGGAGGCGGGGCGGCGGGACTCCTTTTTCCGGCGGATGCACACGGCTCTCAAAACCTGCTGTACTCGCAATACGCAGCCGGAGCGTGGCCGCCGCCTTAAAGACGCCGCGCCTCATTCCGCTACTCTTAAAGGCGCCGAGCCCCCAGAACTCTCAGCACCCCACCCGCTGCGGGGCGCTGGTGGGCCCAGGGGGGTAGGGCTGCGGCCCCTCTCTCCGTGCGGGCAGCGGTGCTGAGCGTTTGAGGCTGTGATGGGCCATCTTGAGCCTCGTAACTCCCCACCCAGAGGATGCTGGAGAGATGGAATCATGGAATGATTTGGGTTGGAAAGTTCATCCAGTTCCAACGCCCTGCCATGGGCAGGGACACCTCACACTAGACCACGTCACCCAGGGCCCATCCAACCTGGCACTGAACACTGCCAGGGACAGAGCACATTGGGGCCCTAATCATGGGGCCACTGTGCTGGGGACACAGAGATGGGAGCATGGGGACACCAGGCTGGAGGAAACTCTGGGCTGGGGACCCTGTGATGGCACCCTGGGGACTGTGCCAGCTGCGTGGGGCACCCTGTGCCAGGCCCATGTGGAACTTGGGCTGGGGACACTGAGGGATCCCATGCTGGAGGCATTGGGGATCCTGTCCCAGGACCATGGGGAGCTTTTCTGGGAACACTGGGGACCTATCACAGGTCTTCTGCACTGGTGGGGACCTGTCACTGACGTGGAGACCTGCCATGCAGACCCCCTGTGGGGACACTGTGCCATCCATGTGGGGACCCAAAGTGGTCATCCTGTTCTGGGACCATGGGGACCTCATACTGGGGACACTGGGAAGCCTGTGATGTGATATGAGAACACTGCACCAGCGCTATGGGGACCCAAAATGGCCGCCCTGTGCTGGGACCATGTGGACCCTGTACTGGGTATGCTGGGGCCTCTGTCCTAGGTTGTAGGCACCCCATGCCAGCCATGTGGGGACCCCAACTGATCACCCCATGTTGGAACTATGAGGATCCTGTACTGGAGACGCTGGGGATCCTGTCCTAGGTTGTGGACACCCCATGCCAGCCATGTGGGGACCCAAAATGGTTTCCCTGTGCCAGGACCACGGGGGAGACTGAGCCTTGGGATCTCTATACTGGGGGCACAGGGGACACTGGGGACCACAACTGGGCCGTGGGGACAGGCAACGCAGCCACCGCATGGGGGACCTTGTGCTGGGGACTGAGGGGACCCTGCGCTGGGGCCACAGGACCCTGCACTGAGGACACCGGGGACACATCACGGCCTCGCCCCGGGGGGTCCGGTGCCCTGCTCGGGGGTACCGGGGGGGTCCCCCGGGTGACGTCAGCGGCAGTTGCCGGGTGACGCCGCGGTGCCGGGCCCGCGCTGGGCCCTGACGTCAAGGCCCGATGGCCGCCCGCCCGCCCGGCAGCATGGAGGCGCTGGCAGGCCCCGCCGGCCGCTGAGATGGTGAGCGGGGACCCGCCGGCCGGGGCGGGCGCGGCGGGACCGGGACAGCCCCGTACGCGGCCCGGCGCCCGGAGCAGGCCCAGCGGATGGGGTCCGGGGAAAGCAGCGGGACGGGGCCTGCTCGGAAAGGGAGGTGAAGGGGGGGGACAGGCCCCGGCGCCCCCGACTGTCCCCGTGTCCCCCGGCGCGGGAAGGGGACGGGGCTGATGGGAGAGGAACCCCACCTCCGCGATTGTCCGGGACCCTGCAGCGGCTCCGTGCATGGCCTCCACCCGCTGTCCAATCGCGCTGCCCCATCCCGCTGTTCATCCTGCTGCCGCATCCCGCTGTCCCCATCCCGCTGCCCTCATCCCGCTGCCCCATCCCGCTGCCCCATCCCGCTGTCTGCACCCTGCTGTTCTATCCTGCTGTCCCCATCCCGCTGCCCCATTCTGCTGGCCCTATCCTGCTGTCTCCATCCTAGTGTCCCAAACCTGCTGTCCCCAACCTGCTTTCCCCTAATCTGGTCCCTCATCCCCCTTCCTGCTCCTCCATCGTGCTGTGCCCCCATCCTTCTGCCCCTCCACCTGCTCCCACTGCCCCCTATCTCACTCCTCCCCACCTGCTGCCCCCTGTCCTAATGCCCAGATCCTGCTGCCCCCCCTGACACTCCCCCATCCTCCTCCCCAGTCGTGCTCCCCCATCCTACTACCTCCCAAATCATTCCCCACAACTTGCTCCCCCAACCCGCTGCCCCACAACCTGCTCCCCCCTAATTCACTCCCTCTTAATCTGTTTCCCCCGACCCATTACTCCTGATCTACCTCCACAATCCTCTTCCCTGTAACCTGCTCCCCCCATCCCTGCTGCCTCCCAACTTTCTGGCCCCCTCAAATCTGCTGATCCCAACCCTCTGCACCCCAGGACCTCAAGGGCCAGTACTGGACTGATGATGACTCCGATGGGGACAATGAGTCTGAGGAGTTCCTCTATGGCGTCCAGGTAGGCACCATGGGTGCTGGACCCAGTGGGTGATGGTGGGGGCTCAGAACTCCCCAGCCTGAGCCTGATCCTGAGCACGCGGCTGACACTGCTGTGGGGTGCTGTGCTGTAGGGGACCTGTGCCGCCGATCTGTACCGTCACCCGCAGCTGGATGCTGACATCGAGGCTGTGAAGGAGATCTACAGCGAGAATGCCGTGGCTGTCAGGTAGGTGCACCGCTGCCTGCACCCAGATATGCCATCCCCAGGCACCCAGTGGTGCCATCCCCAGGGTGTCTGGTCATGGCATCCCCGGGGCACCCGGCTGTGCTGTCCCTGAAGCACCCAGACGTGGCATTCCTCAAGCACCCACTGTGCCATCTCCATGGCACCCACTGTCGCACTCCTGGAGCTCTTGGCCATGGCATCCCCAGGCACTTGGCTGTGGCGTCTTGGGGCACCCAGCTGTGGCATCTGTGGGGCACCCAACTGTGCCATCACTGGAGTACCCATCCATAGTTTGGGTGCTCTCCCGTTGGCATCCTCATCTCATGGGTGCACGCACTTGATTCGCGAGGAGCTACAAGTGCCCATCACCGCCCCACGAGCCTGCCCACCCTGGTACAGTGGGCACTGTGCCATCTTGTCACCCCACCACGGGGCTCTGTGCCTTCACAGGGAGTACGGGACCATCGATGACGTGGACATCGACCTCCACGTGAACATCAGCTTCCTCGATGTGAGTCCTGGGGTGTCCTTCGTACCGTGGCATGGGGATGGTGGGGATGCACACGTGGGGGGGCCCCAAATTTCCTTCCCCATCTGAGGGTCCTCAGGGCTGTGCCAAATGACAGCTCTCCTGTGGCAGGAGGAAGTGGCGACGGCATGGAAGGTGCTGCGGACGGAGCCCATCGTCCTCCGCCTGCGCTTCTCCCTCTCCCAGTACCTCGATGGCCCTGGTGAGTGCGGACAGGCAGGACACAGTGTCCCCATGTCCCTCAGGACAGGCACAGCAGCAGCACTGACTGTTTGTCCTCCTCTCTCCCTGCAGAACCGTCCATTGAGGTTTTCCAGCCATCCAACAAGGAGGGCTTTGGGCTGGGTCTGCAGCTGAAGAAGTAAGAACCAAAACACAGTGGGCACCCAAGGGTGGTGGGTGGATGGTCCACAGAGGCACCATTTTGCCCCCAGACCAGCCACATGTCCCCGTGCCACTGCCACACAGCTCACCCTATGGGGATGGGGAAGAGGAGGAGCTGGGTGGCATGAGTCACCCAAGCACTAGGCTCAGTTGGCACTGACGCATCTATGGGTGCGGGCACCCTGCATGGATGCCCATGCCACCTCTCTGCCAGGATCCTGGGCATGTTCACATCCCAGCAATGGAAGCATCTCAGCAATGATTTCCTGAAGACCCAGCAGGAGAAGCGGCACAGTTGGTTCAAGACGAGTGGCACCATCAAGAAGTTCCGTGCTGGCCTCAGCATCTTCTCACCCATCCCTAAGTAAGATCCTGATGGTGTCACCAAGGGATCAACCCTCTGTCCCCTCACCCTGGGTGGCCAGGACTGTGCCTCAGTTTCCCCACTCATCCCTTGGATGCTGTTGCTCCGTACCAGAGCCCAAGGAGGTGGTGGTGGCTCCCCAAAACCAGCCAAAGGCTGAATTTGGTGTCTGAGTTCAGAGCTCAGGGGGATTCTGTGCCCGCAGGTCTCCCAGCTTCCCCGTCATCCAAGACTCAGTGCTGAAGGGCAAACTGGGCATCCCTGAGGCTCGTGTCAACCGCCTGATGAACCGCTCTGTGTCCTGTATGGTGAAGAACCCCAAGGTGGAGGTTTTCGGCTACGCCCCCCCCAGCACCCAGGCAGGTGTCGCCCCCTTCAACATCCTGGTGGGTGCCTCCCCGCCTTGGGGTTTGCTTTCCTCTCCTTTCCCTTCCCAGATTCCCGGGGACTGGCCTGGGGTAGTGGTGGGACCCCCTTCTTTTGGAGGGAGCTCTTGCAGGGTTTCTCCCCTGTGCCTTCTCCCCAGCACCCATGGGTGCCTGTGGGCCAGCTGGGATGCCAGCCATGGGCCCTGCGGTGTTTTACCCACTCTTGGTGCAGTGTCCCTGGTGCGGTTGTGTCCCCAGGAGGGTGTTGGCACGGTGGGGGTCTTGGGGGGCTGTTGGTGCTGCACGGAAGTTGGGGTGTGTTGGGGAAAGGGGATAACACAGCGGGCTCTGCTCCGGCTCTGGCGCAGGTCGGCGGCCACTGCAAGAACATCCCGACGCTGGAGTATGGCTTCCTCGTCCAGGTGAGGTCCTGTAGCCTGGAGCATCTTCCCCATTGTCCCATGTCCTGCTGAGCTCCATCCTGCTTCCCAGAGCATCCTTCCCACTGCCCCATGTCCTGCTCATCCTCAGCCCACTGCCTGGAGCGTCTTTCCCACTGCCCCACGTCCCGATCCCACTGCCCCACATCCCACTCATCCCAGTCCCTCTGCCTGGAGCATCCTTCCCATTGCCCCACATCCCACTTATCCCATACTTACTGCCTGGAGCATCCTTCCCATTGCCCCACATCCCACTTATCCCATACTTACTGCCTGGAGCATCCTTCCTACTGTCCCACATCCCAATCCTGCTGCCTGGAGCATCCTTCCAGGCACTGTGGCCACCACGGGCTTGACTCCTGGCATTGTCAGATCATGAAGTATGCAGAGCAGCGGATCCCAACGCTCAATGAGTACTGCGTGGTGTGCGACGAGCAGCACGTCTTCCAGAACGGCTCCATGCTCAAGGTGCAGTGATGGGGAACGGCCCCACGTGGGCTGTCACCCCATGTCACCATCCCAACCCTGCCCATGGCCCCTGTCCCCCTGCAGCCAGCGGTGTGCACCCGTGAGCTCTGCGTCTTCTCCTTCTACACCCTGGGCGTCATGTCTGGTGCAGCAGAGGAGGTGGCCACGGGTGCCGAGGTAGGCTGTGTGGGGGGTGACCACGCTATCAGCTTGGGGGGCTGTCCCCTTACCTCATGCTCTGTCCCTGAGGTGGTGGACCTGCTGGTGGCCATGTGCCGCGCTGCCCTGGAGTCCCCTCGCAAGAGCATCATCTTCGAGCCTTACCCTTCTGTGGTGGACCCCAACGACCCCAAAACACTTGCCTTCAACCCCAAGGTAAGCCCTGGAGGGGCAACACTCCCCCATTCCGGGGGTGATGGGGCAGGGGGAGCCCCGAGGAGCCCTCTGATTGCCACCTCTCTCCTGTTCCATGTACAGAAGAAGAACTATGAGCGGCTGCAGAAGGCGCTGGACAGCGTGATGTCCATCCGGGAGATGACCCAGGTACATCAGTGTGGCCCCATGAGTGCGGGACCCTTCACCAGGAGTGGCTTTTTGGTGCTGATCTCCATTTGCTTCTGGTTGGGTGAGAGCTGGGGGACCCACCTGCACCCCCTCTTACCTCTTCCAGGGGTCCTACCTGGAGATCAAGAAGCAGATGGACAAGCTGGACCCCCTGGCACATCCCCTCCTGCAGTGGTAAGGTCGAAGGTGCTGTGGCCCCGTTCTGCTGCCCCATATCACCCACCACTGCCCCATGTCCCATGGGATAGGGGACAGGCTGGGGAGCAGCCAGGCATCCCCATCATGACCCCCTTGGCCCCCTTCTTATGATCCACAAACCTCAGGGTGGGTTCTGGTCCCAGGGGAGTGTGGGACCACCCTGTCTGACCTTCATCCTTCTCTTCCTCTTCCTTTTCCCAAGGATAATCTCCAGCAACAGATCCCACATTGTCAAGCTGCCTCTCAGCAGGGTAAGTGGCCTGGCTGGGCTCCAGGTGGGGTGCGGGATGGAGAGTGGAATGTGGAACATAGGATATGGGATGTGAGATGGAAGGTATGTGAGGTGGGACGTAGGATATTTGGTGTAGGATATGGGTTGTGGGACATAGGATATGGGATGCAGGATGAAGGATATGGGATGCAGAACAAAGTATGGCATGTAGGGCATAGGATGAAAGACATAGGGTATGGGATGCGAGAGGGAGATAGGGATGCAGGATGCAGGCTATAGGATGCAGCGTGTTGGCTATGGGATGTGGGATGCAGGATGCAGGATTAGGGATGTAAGGATGTGTGTGTCTGATGTATATGGGAGGTCTGGGATGCAGGATGCAGCCTTTGGGATGGGCCCTGCCTGCTGTTTGCTGTGGGAAGCAGGATATGGGATACAGGATGGAGGATATTTGTCATGGGCTGTGGGATGGGGGACAAGAGCCTGGGAATGCCACTGACTCTCCCGGCAAGCTCCGGGTGGCCAAGGCAGGGCTGGGGCGGCCCAGTGCCCAGCTGCCGTGCATGATCTCTGTCTGTGTCTGTGCATCCTCTGTCCCCGCCGGCACCGCCGTTGCTCTTCCTTTTCCCCTGGTAGCAGCTGAAGTTCATGCACACCTCGCACCAGTTCCTCCTGCTCAGCAGCCCCCCAGCCAAGGAAGCGCGGTTCCGCACTGCCAAGAAGCTCTATGGCAGCACCTTTGCTTTCCAGTGAGTTGCCGAGCAGGGAGCCCCCCTGGTGGGTGCTGTGGGGCGGGATGCTATGGATGCTGTGGGGCTGACCTGGGGCTGCTTTTTCCAGCGGCTCTCACATTGAGAACTGGCATTCCATCCTCCGCAATGGGCTGGTCAACGCTTCCTACACCAAACTGCAGGTAACGCTCCCAGGGCCAGACCTGCTGCCCAGGACAGGCAGGGAGGGAGGGAGGGATGCATCAGGAAGGGATGCAGCAGGGAGGGATGCAGGAAGGGAGGGATGCAGGCATGTGGAATGCTGCCTGCAGAGGCCGGGCTGCCTCCACCACCATGCCCGAGCTGTTGGGTGACCCCGTGGTGCTCACCTTGGTGTTTCCCTGCAAGCTGCATGGAGCAGCCTATGGCAAGGGCATCTATCTGAGCCCCATCTCCAGTATTTCCTTTGGATATTCAGGTAAGAGGCTGCCTGTGCTGCCCAGTCCCGTCTGCACTCCCATCCCCACTCCCTGCATGGGCCTGGGGATGTTTGGCATTGTGCTGGCTGGAGCAGGCAGCATCCTGCATCCTTCCCACCTGCACCAGCCTCTTAACAGCCAGGCTGGGGCTTTCCCGTGTGCTGGGGAATTAAACCCCAACATTTTCCAGGCTCTGAAAGCTGCTGCTCTGACTGCTGGGGGGTTCCCAGGGCTTGGCTGCAGGGCAGGAGCATGCAGTGTGGCCGTCCCCATCTGTGGCATGTGTCCCTGTGTCACCCCAGGGTGCTGCCTGCCTGGCAGTGACGGGAGCCTTGCTTCTCCACAGGGATGGGGAAAGGGCAGCACCGCATGCCTTCGAAGGATGAGCTGGTGCAGCGGTACAACCGGATGAACACCATCCCGCAGGTGATGGGCCGGGGCACGCTGCGAGAGGATGGGGATGGGGACATGGCACCCGCGGGTGCTGGGGATGGGGACACGACACCCATGGGTGCTGTGTATGGGGTGAGCTGAGCCCAGCAGCGCGGTGACACCGGTTGCTCTGTCCGCAGACACGCTCCATCCAGTCCCGCTTCCTCCAGAGCCGCAACCTGAACTGCATCGCGTTGTGTGAAGGTGCCGTGATATGGGGTGGGAGACAGGATGGGGGGTACAGGCAGTACCCACACCCCTGGCTGGGTGGAGGAGGGAGGGAGGGTCCCAGCTGGGAGCTTTGCCCCATCCCTTGGCCGACAGCCCTTTCCCCTGCAGTCATCACCTCCAAGGACCTGCAGAAACACGGCAACATCTGGGTCTGCCCCGTCTCGGACCACGTCTGCACCCGCTTCTTCTTTGTGTGAGTACTGGGCTGTGCCCCCCTCACGACACCCGCGGGACACCCATGGGGCACCCCTCACTGCCCCCCTTCTTCCCTTCCAGGTATGAAGATGGCCAAGTGGGAGATGCCAATATCAATACTCAGGACCCCAAAATCCAGAAGGAGATCATGCGTGTGATCGGGACTCAGGTGTACACGAACTGAGCGGTGTGACCCCCCTGGGACCGCCCAGCACCGAGTGAAGCCCCTGGGCTGGGGAAGGATGAGCGGGTTTCAAGGCTGAGATGGGGCCGACACCGGCGGCTCCCCCTGTACATAGCGTCCAGCATCCAGCGAGCACCAGGCAGGTTTAGTGGTCCCTTGTCTCCTCCCCATCCTGTCCCCCAGCATCCCGGACCCTGTGACAGCGTGGAGAAGGAGCTGCAGGGGCTGGCATGGCCGGTGGCCGCCCCTCCTGGCGCTGGCAGCAACAGGGGTTTTACTGACAATGAGAAACTGAAGCAAAAAAACCAACCATGAACCAACAAACCAAACCCAAAAACAGAAAAGAAAAAAGGAATCTGTGTTCCTGGAAAGTATTTAAATAGGCTGGGGGCGGGGAAGGGATGGGATTGCGGGGAAGGGACTGGATCATGGGGAAACGATGGGATTGCAGGGAAAGGATTGTAGGGAATTGATGGGGCTTTGGGAGAGAGTTGGGACTTCGGGGAGGGAATTGTGCTGCACTCGCACCATGGCAAAGGGGTTGTGCTGTGGAGCAGGGACCATGCCACAGAGAAGGGACTGTGCCTCTGGGATGGGCCCATACCAGGGACATGGGACCATGCTGAGGGTGCTAGAGGTTCCCCTTGGGCTGGGAGCAGCCTCTCACTGCGCTGCAGCGTTGGGTCCAGCCAGGGCTGGTGCAGGAGGGCAGGAACCAACCTCAGAAACCACCTGGTTCAGGTTCAGGTTCAGGCAAAGGCTGAGACCCAACATGCTTGTCCCACTGCCAAGGGCACTCAGTGTCACCTCCGTAATGTCCCCTGCCCCTGGGGGTGACAGAGGGACTCCAGTGTCTGTCCATCACCACTGTCCCCAAAGGACACCCAAACCTGGGTGATGTGACACCATCCCCTCCCCATCCGTTCCATTGCCGTTTTGCTGTGATTTGTAGGGTTTGGGGTTTTTTACCCCTTAAATAAATAAATGAAGCCACTTCCCCATGAAGGGACATCCCACGGGCCATGGATCCTCCAGAAGCTCTCCCATCACTTGGAAAGAACAGCAAAACCATGGGGATTCCTCTGGAAAATGGGAATTCCTGGGAAAAAGCAAATAAAAAGAAGCCCACGCTCCTCTCCCGGCTCCACCAAACTCCCAGTGGCTGCTTTGGCCCAGCTGGTGCCTTCGCGGGGGGATTTGGGTGGTGGGACCCCGCGGCAACTGCTCCAAAGAACCAGCCCAGGTGCCGACTTTGACAAAATAAGTTTATTTCACTTCACTTCGTTTCTGCCGAAACCTCACATTTTTCTCTTTTTTGTTGTTGTTTTGTTTTGTTTTTGGCTGAAAAAAACCTGAAACCCCCCAAACCCTCCCCCAACCCCCCCCCAAAGCCACCAAGAACCGCAGCGCTTCGCCCTCTCCTGCAGGCGACCGAGGAGTCCGACCAGCTCCACTCCCTGCAGGAGCCACCGCAGCCCCAAGACCCTCCCCAGCCCACGTCCTCCCCTCCCAGCCACGAGCATCCCGAGCCGTGGAGCCCCAGGGTGAGCCCCCGGAGCTGAGCCCTCTGGGAACACCCGCAGCAGATCCCACCCGAGGTGTTTTTCACCTCCTCAATTTCTATGTTTTGTTTTGTTTTTCTTCCCTCCCCCCCCCTTTTTTTGTTTCCTTTTTTTCTGTGTGTTTTAATTTTTTTAAATTAATTTATTTATAGATATATTTAAAAAAAGCAATAGTCCTTTGGTCCCTAAACTCTAAGGAATGATATGACTCTGAAACAAGTAATCCTATGTCCCTGTGCCAGTGACAAGCAGGGGAAGCGCGTGTCCCGCTGCCCCGCTCCATGGGATATATATATATATATACTTATTTATATATATCTTCTATAAGTCCAACATACTTTGATCCTTTTCTTTTCTCCTCCCCCTGACATGGGGAAAAAGCAAATCTTGCCCTTTTCCTTTTCCAACCAAGCATCCTCCAGGTGAAGCGCCCGAGGCTGGTCCCGTCCCACCGGCTTTGGTTTAAGAATCCATTTGGAGCCTCTTTTCCTCGTTTCTCCTGGGAAATCGGTAGCAGCAAGCGAGTGCTTTAAAAACCACCAGCCACAAAGTGGATCCCGGCTGCCCTCCGCCCGTCTCCCGGCGAGGGAGGCGTTGAGTCCCAGCACGCAGCCGGCAGCGAACCTCAGCCCCGGAGCCGCGTCGCTCTCCTCCTTCCTCGTCCTCCTCACTCGTGTTCCCGTTCAGTAACAAACAAGACCAGTTTGGGGTAAAAGTAATCAAAAAAGGAAAGAAAAGCTACGACCAGAATGGCTCTCTTCTTCGCTGCTCCTCCATCTCCTCCTCCTCTGCCTCCTCCGGGGTGTGTTGCAAAGAAAGAGAGTTACGGGTTTGGATACTGCACTTGGGGAAGGGGAAAGTCGTCAGACACCCCGGGACACCCAACCTGCAAAACAGTGACAGGGCCTCAGCCTGTGCCCGGGCATGGAGAGGAGGGATGGGGACAGGGACACAAACCCCACTCGAATGCATGCGCAGCCAGTCCTGGGTGCAGAGGCCCCCGAGGACACTGTGGGAGGGAGCCCCACCACCAGGTCCCCTGCGGCACATCAGGCCCCCAATCCCCCTCACCTCTCTGCAGGGCCAGGCTGAGCAGGGGTCAGTAGGGTCTGTTGGCATCTTTCGGCCGCTTTAGCTGGACTTTTAGCCTCTTCATGCCGATCTGGAAGCCGTTCATGGCCTGAATGGCTGCCTGAGCACTCGTTGGATTGTCAAAACTGACGAAACCTGGGGGCGAAGGACAAGTTTGTCACCAAAAACATCCAAGGTTGACACTTAACCGAGGTGATGAAATCCCGCAGGCAACCTCAGCTTGAGTAATGCTGGGAGAGGAGATAGTGGGGTAGCAGCGCAGCCCCAGATGGCAGGGCACTGAGCTGATGGCATCTTTGGGGACACCAAGGTCTGCAGGGACACAGAGGTGACAGACTCTGTGGAGACACCAGCATAAGGGAGTCCACAGGAACCCTGGAGTGGTCCTCAGGAATACCAAGGGGATGGGGCCTGTGGGGTCATTGGGACAACAAGGTCTATCAGTGACAGGGACTGCAGGGACACCAAGGTGAGCAGGTCTGGGGGGAGACCAGGCCAGGATGTGTGACAGGATGTGTGGGCTCGTGGGACACGCAGGTGATGGGGCCTCCAAAGACACTGGACTGACACGGTGCATAGGGACACCAGGGTGGCAGATCTGCAGGCCAGAGCAAGCTGGTGGCAGCGGTGATGCTTGGCCACATGAGCAGAGCAGACGTGGCAGCAGCACGCAGTGACCTGCCCTCCCTGGCAGGAGGGGGCACTGGGCTGAGGACACGGGGCACAGCAGGAGAGGGGACAGCAGGAGGACGAGTCCTGTCCTGGCACAGTGTGGGACAGGAAAATGCCCTGTGGCCCCAGGACAGACACACTGCCGCAGCCACCATGCGCCCATGGTCAGTCAGTGCTGCCCGAGCCAGACTCTGAGCTGGGATGTTGGGGACAGACAGACCCCAGAGCTTGAATTCACGGAGAGACAGATCCCTGGGCTGGGACATCAGGAAGAGACGGATCTCTGAGCTGGGACACTGGGGAGAGTGGGACCCCTGAGCTGGGGATGCTGTGGAGAGCCAGGCCCCTGAGCTGGGACATCAGGGAGAGCTGGACCTCCAAGCTGGAGCCCAGGGGGAGCTGGGATGTTGAAGAGAGCTGGACCTCTGATCTGGGATGCTGACCCAGGCCCCCGAGCTGCACACTGGGAAGAGCTGGACCTCTGTGCTGGGACATCAAGGACAGCCACACGCCGGGACTTACCAAAGCATTTACTCTGGTTGGTGGCACGGTCTACAAAGACTTTGGCAGAGATGACATTGCCGAAAGGCAAAAACATCTGCGTGAGCTCTGCGTCCCCGAACTCCTGGGGCA
Organism: Psittacus erithacus; assembly: GCA_009867235.2. Taxonomy (NCBI): domain Eukaryota; kingdom Metazoa; phylum Chordata; class Aves; order Psittaciformes; family Psittacidae; genus Psittacus; species Psittacus erithacus. Next base: position 13,828 of record WYDI02022053.1, on the reverse strand, counting down.
GGTGATAAATGAACAGGTTACAGCCCTCGGGACCTGGCGACACACAAAGCACAGACACACGTCAGGCGTGGGGCACTGGGGGGACAGGAGCCACCAGCCCCGCGGCGGGTGCCCCACACAACTCCTCACCTTCTCGCTGCTGCTGCGGGATGATGGGCGCCTGCTGAGGGAAGGCCTGGCTGATGGGTGCGTAAGCGGTGGGATACGCTGCTGCAAGAGAGAAATGTGGAAATGAGGCCCCGGTGCCCGCCCCAGCCCTGGGCAGGGCCAGGGCCAGGGGTGTCCCCCACTGCCACCCTTGATGGAGATGCCTCTGCTGCTCCAGGGTTGTGGCTCTGCCCTTCCCACCCCAGTACAGCCCCTGCCTCCCGGCACAGAAGGGATGCAGGAATGGCTTTCCCAGGAGGGACAGCGGTGGCAGCAGTAACATGACCTCAAGGTTGAGGAAAGCCAGCAATTTTGGTTAGAAAAACCCAACAATTCAGGGTCCAGACTTGATTTTCTGTGGAAAATCTGAACGTTGCTGGTAGTGCTCCTAAATACATGGCTGCTGGGCACAAGCACTTCCACAGGATGCTTTGGCTCCCTTCCTTCTGCAGCCTGGCCAGCAGATTCAGCCACACAATGAACATCTGAGGATCTCCAGTATCTTGGTGCCTCCAAGGCTGTCTCCAGCAGCAGTGTCCGGCATGGAGCCAGCTCTCCATCACCACCCAAACCTCACCCCCTCTCCTGGTACCTCTGCCAGCTCTCTCCCATGGGCATTAAAACTCACTTTCCTCCACCAAAAACCTGCATGGAGGTCAGTGCTGTTAGCACATCCGTGTTGCTGGGAATGAGGGGATGGAATTCTGCACCAGCATCACCCCCTCGCTGCCCCGGAGCTCCTGCTGGGGTACAGCACCCGGTGCCCACTGCATTAATCCGTGCCCAAGCAGACCATGCCAGTCCTATGGTTCAACCCCAAGGTGATGTCTGCCCCCCACAAACAAGGGTGAGGAGCAAATGAGGGGAGAGAGGGAAGAAAGCAAAGCAAAGCTTGAGACCTGCATAGTGCTGCATGCCTGCGTAGGCTTGCTGGAGGGGATCTGCCACCGTAGGGCTTTGAGCTGGGAAGAGAAAAGGAGAAGGAAGAGAGAATCAGCAAGAGGAGCCCACAGATGAACAGATCCCAGGGGAAAAGGGTCCGGGCCGAGCACGGCCGCGGGGGGGCAGAGCTGCTCCTGCAGCTCCATAGAAGACGAGACCAGAGGCAGCGACGCCAAGGGAGGAAGGGCTCCGGTGGGGATGGGCACACAGCTGGGATTCACCCAGCGTGTTCCTGGGGTGTGCAGCGCAGCGGGAGCAGAGCGGCTGCGAGGGGGTTACCTGGGTAGGGGTGGATGCCGTTGGTGTAGATGGTCTCCGAGGCGGGCTGCCCGTTGGTCTGCGGTGGCAGCGGGCTGAAGCCGTTGACGCCAATCGGTGTCGCAATGCTGGGCACCGGCGCCGTGCTGATGCCGGGGGGAGTGCTCGTACCTGCGGTACGGAGCGGTCAGTGACACCCCATGAGGGCGCTGGGTGAGACGGGGGGCACATGGGGGGGTTGTACCTGAAGAGGGGGTGAGGGGAGCAGCCACCAGCCCGCTGACGTTGAAGGCGGCCATCTGCTGCATCTGGGCGGCCGCGATGGCAGCCATGGGGTTGAGGCAGGTCCCCTGCGCAGCCGCCATCAGGGCTGCCTGCTGCTGCATGATCTTAAGGAAAGAAAGGAGGGGAAAGGGGAAAGCAAGCGAGAGGCAGAGAGAAGGGGGAGCAGGAGGATAAATCAGCATCTCCTTTGCACCCGCACATGAGGGATGGATGCCATCCACTGCTGGACCCGGGGACAGGTGTCACTAGAAAAGGTGATACATGGGACCCCTGCCCCCTCCATCCTCACCTGAGGCAGTGAAACCCTCTGTGGTGCCCATAAATGGGGATGCACCAACCCTGATGGGCATCTGCATTCACTGGCACCGATACAATCCCATACAGGCTTCTGCAGGCACAACCACCACCACCACCCACGGGACTCCCCAAACCCCCCAGGTCCTGGCCAGCCCCAGCTCCTACCGCTTGCGTGTAGGCCCCGTAGGCGCCGAACTGGATGGTCATGGGGTTGAAGATGCCCAGCTGCCCAGCCATCTGATGCATCCGTCGCAGGGTCCTCTCCTTGTCAGTGTCCGCAAACTTCACCACCAGGCTGGAGGAGGCGCCCTGGGATGGGGGGAAGATGGAGCTGACGGCAGGATTGCGGCAATGCCCCTGGGATGTGTCCCTGCTCCAGGAGGGACCCGCCGACTCGCAGCGGCGGCAGCATCCTCGGCCCTCGGGATGCTGCCGCCTTGGTAGCAGCGACCAGCAATCAATGCGAGGTTTAATCATAGCCAGCGCTTCTCCCAGTGGCTCCCTGACCTCTGCTGCCTCTTCCCCTCCTCATTCACAATTTTGACCTTCGGCGTTAATTAAACAGCCCCTTTCTGAGCGGGGAGGGAATTAGCCCTGAGCACCATCCCCAGTGCCCGGGCAGGGATGAACCTCGGGGTGATCTGGCCAACAAACTGCTGGTCTGTAGGATTTTGATCCAATTAGACAGAGGATCAAATGAGCTGGTGATTGGATTATGCAGGCAGCAGGGGGTCGAACAGGGCAGGGTGAGAGCCTGCACTTACCGGCATGGTTTGGCTGCCGTGCAGACTGTTGATGGCAGCCTGTGCCTCGGCGTGGCTGCCATACTTCACAAAGGCACAACCTAAAGGCAGAGAGGGGACACGGGAGAGGCTGGACTTGGGCGCTGCAGAAGCCGGTGCTGCCTGCTCACCGCACCCTGCTCACCCCACTGCCCACCTTTGCTGGCCCCATCGGGCCCTCGCAGGATGGTGCACTCCTCAATCTGGCCGAAGGGCTCAAAGAGGCGCCGGACGTCGTCCTCGCTCTGCTGCTTCCCCAGCATGCCCACAAAGAGCTTCCTGTCTTCTAAAAGCAAAACCCAGCCCGGTGGGATGTGGGAAGCACCGGGTAACACTGGCGCCTGGGGAAGGAGCGCCGCCAATCCAGCAGCCACGGTGCGGGGTTTATCACCTCCATCCTACACACGGCTCCGGGTGGGAAAACCTCCCCGACAGGGAAACTGCTGAGGGGTGAAGCTGGGAAGAGCCGCCTGAGGGCCCAGAGCTGGGGCTTTTCCCAGCTCCCCCGGCACCACCGTGGCTGGGAAACAAAGAGAGCCGCAAACCTGCAGCGACTGCCTTCCTATGATCGACTGGCAGAAGAACCCACAGCCGTGGGCCGTGCCCAGGGGACATAAATAACCCAGCCACGAGGGGAGGGAGAGTAAATAATGAGAAGTTCATGATTATTAGCAGCATCCGTCTCGCGCGGCTGCGCGCTCCCGCTGCACGCTAATGGCATTTGACAAAGAGAGTAAGGTGCCCTGTCAGGAGCCCAGCCAGCAAATAAATAAATAATGGCAGGAGACAATTAATGCTCCGTCCGTTAAGGAACCGGGAGAATCAGCTCAGGGAACAGGGCTCGTGTGCTGTCTGTTAAACATAAACCATCTCCCAGCCAGGGTGGTTGTGGGGAGCATTGCTGCCCAGGCGAGGGGGCTGGAGCCAGGCACCCAAACTGGCCCATCGGTCTTTAACCCTCCACCAATTACACTCAGTAAGTGGGCAATTTATCTGCCAGGTCCCTCTGGGATGTGCTGGGACCAGCTCGCAGTGTATTTAATAGCGTGGTTTTAATAGGGGGACATTTATCCTGGCTGTCCCGCCCACGCCCAGCGGCCCCACGCAAGCATCCCGATGCTCCCAGCACTTGGCACCAGTAATGCTTGGGGGTTTGATCCAATCTCTGCAGGTTTGTCCACGTAATTCACTCAGCCTGGAAGCAACACAGCCCCATGGAGAACGTGGGGGAGGGAGGTGGCAGCCTGTGTTTGAGAGGGGCTCAGGCCATGTGTGGCTGACTCCTTCCTGCACCCCAGCTCTGCAGGGTCCCCACAGTCAGCTGCAGGCGGGTAATTGGGCTGTTTGATAGGCAAAGGGGCTGTCAATGTTGGGATGCTCCTGGTGTGACATCAGGATGTTCCCAGCATTACATCAAGATGTTCTCTCCAGCCGGGCAGGCAGGAAGAGCCGACATCACATTCGTTTGGATGCCACCGGCACAGGCAGCTCCTTTGGGGGTTTCTCTGCAAATAAACCTCGCCACGGCAGCCCTCACAATACCACCGTGTCCCCTGTCACCCCCTGGGTGGCCCTGCACCCCTGTCTACACTGGGCAGCTGGCGAAGGGGGGACCTACCTCCTCGGCCCTCGCTGTCAGCCGGCTTCACCTGGATGGGGCGGTTCATCTGCAACACACAAGTGGGACCAGGCAGTCAGTGGTGGTGCCGTGCCCCCCTCCCCAATCCTTTCCATAGGGAACAGCAGGATTTGGCCCCAGCCTGGCACAGGGAGCAGGGAAGGGACCTGCAAGAACAGAGCCAGGGCTCGTGGGCACAGGGCACCGGGGGTGCCAGGGGCACAGGGCGATGCTGCAGCCCTGGGGATGGGCACCTGAAGATGGGCACCCGGTGCCGCAGGCACCCGCGGGCTGCTGGTGCCAGCCTTGGCCGCCTGCCCACTTTCCTCGACTGCAAAGGACTGCAGAGGCAGCAGCAGCACCCGGCCAGCCTGGCAGCACCACCAGCAGCGCACCCCTGTGCCTCATTCCCACCCAATTTCAGCCTCCTACCGTGCGTCACCGCCGTGCAGACCCGCGAGTGTGACATGCGTGTGCAGCAGGACACGCCAGGCACACCCCTGGCCCGCTGCCCCGTGGAGCCATTTCTCCTCCTCTCTCTCCCTCCTTTTTTAATCCCTTTTTTCGCTGAAAAACGCTACAATTACGGCCGTTTCTATAGCAACAAGCGTGCTTCCCCCGCGATGCTGCAGAGCCAGAGCCATGTGCTCGATGGGGTCGTCACGGCAACGGCAGGATGTCACGCATGACAGGGCGGGTGTGTGCACACACGTACACGGCTCAAGCATGCACACGGGTGGGTACCCCCACCCTGGGGTCCCCCTGTGCACCCATGGAGGGGGCAACAAATGTAGGGGCTGGGTGAGGGCAGCACCAGGGCACCCCTCCCATCCCAGAGTGAGGAAGAGGATGGATAAGGAAGAGGAGGAGGGAGGTTTCCACAGCAACCATCTCGTCTCCAGGGAAACGCAGGGAGAAATGTCAGCGCAGAGCCAGGGATGGTCCAGGGAGGGGACCAAGTCCTGAGTAGCCACCGAGGGACATGGGGCCACCTGCCTGCCCTCATGTCACCCGTCCCCCAGGCATCCACCCCATCCCCTGCAACGGGGTTCACCTCAAAGCCAGGAGGCTGTGACAGCAGAACCAGCATCCCCCTGTCCCCATGTCCCTGCTGCAGCCAGGAGGATGGAACCTCAATTTTGGGTGGGGGGAGCTGCCCCCATCCGCTGACCCGCCAGTCCCATTTCCCAGTGCATGGACTCCAATGGAATATATTTCCAGGCCTGCTGCTGTGTGCTTAATGCAATAAAGGCAGCGAGGATGATTTAGAATAACATTTAGGGAGCCGCAGAGTGTCATTTTGATGTGTCTCCCGTCTCCGCTCGCCGGTTATTAAACTGTATTGATTCTCCGGGAGCAGCTGATGTTTATAAATGTCAGACCTCAGGGACCAGCTCACCTTCCCCAGGGACCTGCACTGCACTGGGACAAACAGGGGAGACCCCTGGAAAAGGGGTTTGGTACCCCCAGCATCACCCCATGCCCACCCAGGGTGCTGAGTGCCCCCGCCGCTAGCTCCCATGGCACAGGCGGATGATGTGGGCACCCAGAGCCCCACTGGGCACAGGGGGATGGTGCCCACCTCTCTATCTGTCCCTACAGCACCCATGCACCCACACAATCACCCACCACTGCCCAACAGGCCTCCATTCTACTCCTGGCACCAAAACAACCACCCAGCCCTCTCCCCCTGCTCCTGACACCCATCCGTCCCCACCCGACACTGATCCATCCATCCATCCCTCCATCCATCCATCCATCCCTCCCTCCAATCACCATCCACCCACAATCACCCATCCACCTGTCTTCCCCCATGATTCACACATTCATCCCTCAACACCCATCACCATAACAGCCATCTACCACCCTAGCAGCCACCCATACCCCTAACACCCCTCCATCCATCCACCCCCGCAGCACCCTCACACCTGCCCATTCATCCCCATCTCCCCACCATCCACCTTTCCAGCACTCACACATCCAACACCCAGTGCTCACCCATTTTCCCCCCATCCTCACACACCCCAGGGACATGCTGACGAACCCATGGTCACCAGAGACCCTGTCTGGGGTGTCCCAGCACCCACCAGCACCTGTGGGTACCCCAAAGAGCCCCAGCTATGGCACCCATGGCCACATCACCATAGTGCAACAGCCGAGGGGTCACCATCGGTTGCTGAACCACCTCCTGACTGCTCAGGCACTGTCACTGTCCCCCATCCAATTCAGAGCCCCGCAGCAGCCTGGGCACGGGGTACAGCTCCTTCCTCGAGGTCACCCTCCTCCTTGCACCCAACGGCTGGTGGACCCATCAGGCCACTGCACATCCAAATGAGCCAAGATGGAGGTGCCAGGTGATGCTAGAGCAGAGGATGCCTGTGGGAGGCTGGTGTCTGCATCACTCTGAGGGCTCCCAGGCAGCCAACACCCAGTGCAGGGAGACAGGTGCTTGGGTACAAGCAGCCTCCCACCACAGGAACAGCCTGCCATCATGGGAACACCCTGCCAGAGTCCTGGGGGTGCACTCACAGCGAGGGGGCACAGCCGGGCTGGGGACAGTCACACCACTGCACAACCCTGCGCAGGCGCACAACCATCCCAGCACACCCCCACGCACAACCACACACCCCCTACAACCGCACTCTCACTCCTGCACACCCCTGAGCACAACCACAGCACCACACGCAGCACATGCAAGCTCCACACACACACCCCCACAGTGCCACACTTGCCTCAGCACCCCCTGCATAACAATACACCCGCACCTTGCACCCACACACAGTGTACACCAGTCCTAGCACCACTGTTCACCCACGTGCAGCCACACACCCGCCCCAAGCCAGCCCTGTGTACACCTGCACACAACACCCCAACACTGCACACCCTGAGTCCTCATGAGCACCTGCACCCCCACCTAATGCCCACAGCACCCTCCCCGCAGCTGTGGATCCTGCACAACCACAGACACACACCCCTGTGCCAGGCAGGAACACAACACCTCTTGCCTCAGTTTCCCCACTGCAGCAGTGGGACCCACAGTGGGTCCCTGGCAGCACTGTAGGCACCTGGTGCTGGACACCCCCCTGCAGCACCCACAACCCATCCACATACACCTGAGCCTTGCACACAGTATGGGAGCCCAGCAACACCCGCATGCACACACGTGCTCCTGCTCACACCCAGCGTGCGCGCACACACACGTGCACACACCCCCCGCACTGCCACCTCCAGGCCCATGCACACCCACAGCCCACCACCACGCACACAATCGCTGGGTGCAAAGACACGCTCAGCACCTGCTGACACACACACAGAGCCACTGGCACGCTCGCACACACCCCATCCCTGGGTACAACCACTCTTGTGCACACCCCAGGGCAAAACTGTGCCCCTGCCAATGCACACACACCCCCCTGCACCACGTGTGGGTGCAACACCCCCCCAAGCACATCTCATTGCACACCTGCAACCACACACACAACACCCAGTGGAAAAATACACCCTCCAGCCAACACACAACAAGCCCATCCCTGGGGGCAGATATACCCTCTTCACCAACACAGGCATGCACACACTCCATCCCTGCCTGCAAATACACCCTGCTTACCACCACCCCCACCAAACACCGTTCCTGGGTGCAGATACACCCTCCTCACCAACACCCACACCCACACACGGAGCACCCCTGCGTGCAGATACACCCCCTTCACCAACACCCCACTGCCAACACCCTCTCCATCCCTTGATGCAGATACAGCAACACACACACACAACCCTCATCCCTGCGTGCAAATACATCCTCATCACCAACACCCGCCCTGCCAACACAGGCATCTCATCCCTGGGTGCAGATGCACCCTTCTCACCAACACCCGCACTCACACACCACATCCCCGGGTGCAAATACACCCCCCTGCCAACACCCCATCGCTGGCAGCACGTCCACCGCCCTCACCATCACCCCCAATCCCTGCCCGCCTGCGAGCACCCGCGGGCACAGACCCCGGGACGAGCCGGTGGAGACAAAGGCGGGGCCCTACCTCGATGCAGAGGATCTTGGACCCGGCGGGCACCCACAGCACGGGCGGCCGCGGCCCGGGCGCCGGCACCTGCGGCAGCTGCATGGCCCGGCCCGGCCCGGCCCGGCTCCGCTCGGCTCCGCTCGGCTCGGCTCGGGCCGGCCGGACCCGGCGACGGGTCTCGATTCTATTCGGCTCGGCTAGGCTAGGCTCGGCTCGGTCCGGCCCGATTCGGCTCGGCTCGCGCAGCGGCGCGCGGGAGGCGGGGAGGGAGGAGGGGCGACCGTAGCCCCGCCGAGCCGAGCCGAGCCGAACCGAGCCGGGCCGAGAGGAGGGGCTTCGGTCGGGACACGCCCCCTCCGCGCCTGGGCACGCCCCCAAGACTCGCCGGGGGCGGGGCCTGTGCAGTGTGGGGTTACACGCGGGGGTACGAGCACAGGTACAGAGGTGTGAGTACAGGTACAGCGTGAGCACACGTACAGGGGTATGAGCGCAGGTACCGGGTGAGCACAGGTACAAGGGTAGGAGCACTGGTACAGGGGTGTGAGATAGGTACAGGGTGAGCACAGGTACAGGGGTGTGAGCATAGGTACAGGGTGAGCACAGGTACAGGGGGGTGAGCATAGGTACAGGGTGAGCACAGGTACAAGGGTATGAGCACAGGTACAGGGTGAGCACAGGTACAGGGTGAGAGCACAGGTACAGGTGAGCACAGGTACAGGGTGAGCACAGGTAGAAAGGTGTGAACACAGGTATAGGGTGAGCACAGGTACAGCAACGTGAGCACATGTACAGCGTGAGCACAGGCACAGGGGTGTGAGCACAGGTACAGCAGTGTGATCACAGGTACAGGGTCAGCACAGGTACAGGGGTATGAGCACAAGTACATGTGAGTACAGGTACAGGGGTGTGAGCACACAGGGTGAGCACGGGTACAGGGGTGTGAGCAAAGGTACAGGTGAGCACAGGTATAGGTGTGAGTACAAGCATACATGCCTGTCACCACCACATGGAAGCGTTCACAGGCACACACGGCTATGCACAATCAGACGGAGGTGTGCACAAGAGAATGTGGACAAGTCCAGAGGGGTGTGCACAAGCACAGGGGGCTGCACACAGGTACAGGGGTGTGAGGAGGAGCACACATCAGTGTTCAGAAGCACAGAGAGCGCACGAGCACAGGGGGTGTGTACTGGCACAGAGGGATGTGCACAAGTACATGGGGAGTGCACAACTATACAGTGGTGTGCACAGGCACATGTGGGTATAAGCACAAGCACTGAGGGTGTACACAGCTACAGGGGGTGTGCATAAGCACAGAGATGCATGTACAAGCACACAGGGGTGTAAACAGAAACAGGGAGGGGTGTGCACAAGCATAAAGAGGTGTGCAGAGGAGATGTGCACAAGCATGCAGGGGTGTGGGCACAAGCACAGGGGGGGCACAGCTACAGGGGTGTGCACAGGCACAGGGGTGTGAGCACAACAAGCACACTTAGCTGTGGCTGTGCACCCCGGCAGATACACACCCCGTACCCCTGCATACACACCTGCACAGAGGGGTGTACACAGGCATGTCCCCTACATGGGCATGTGCCCACACTCCCACTTGCAAGCACCTACTCACATGTGCACCCCTGTGCTCACCCTGTGTACCAGAGCTGCAGGGTGAGAAGTGAGCAGCTACAGTAACCTCGCACACGCGTGTACACACACATAGAGTGTGTGATGAGAAGGGATGAAGGCAAGTCCCAACACTGTGCCCACAGGCAGGGCCTGAACCTGCACCACCTTTAGGGTGCCAAAGTGGGCTGTTAAATCTTAAACCTACTGATGCATTAAACCATCGGCGGGAGCGTGGCTCAGGACACGAACCTTGTCCTGCTCCGTCAGCTCTGCGCTCCCGAGGCAGGGATGGATATTCCCGGGGCCCGGCGCTTTCCCAGCCAAGCAGCGGCCCTATTGATTTTTATTTAGGCGAATAATTAAATATTTATTTTCACTTTGTTAAGCTCGGGAGGTCGGAGCCCGCAGAAAGCGCAGCACGCACGGGAGCCAGCAAAATCAATGCCTCGGTTTGCGGCCGCTGGAAGTGGCTCCTGCTCCCGCACCCCGGGTCGGTGTCCCCATCCCCATGCCCTGCCCCAGCTCACCCCGGTGTCACTTACCCCCGGCAGCGTCTTCTGCTCGTGCAGGGCGCTCTGCGCCTTCAGGGCCGAGTCACGGGCGCAGTAGGTGAGGAAGGCACAGCCTGTGGAGACCGGGAGACAGGGTCAGTGTCCGGCCTGGTCCTGATGCAAAGCCCAAGGCACACAAATGTGGCACTGGGGCACCCAGCACCCTGGCACCACCTACCCCCTACCCTGGCACCATGGCACTGTGGTGGCATCCAGCACCCTGGGACTCTGATGCCCAGCACCACGCACACCAGTATCGTGACACCCAGCACTCCAGCAAGGCGGCGTCCAGCACACCAGCATCGTCGCACTGTCATGTTCAGCACTGTGGCATCGTGGCACCCAGCACCCCAGAACCATGGCACCATAATGTCCAGCACCCAGCACTGTCGGCATCCTGGCACCCAGAACCTCAGCACCATCACGTCCAGCACTGTGGCACCCCAGCACCCAGCACTGTCATGTCCAGCACCCTGGCACCCACCATTCCAGCACTGTGGTACCCTGGCACCCAACGCTATCACATCTAGCATCCTGGCACCCAAGAGGGCACCACCACCAGCAGGGCCAGAGCTCAGGCCCGAAACAGGATGGGAGCTGGAGCAGTGGTATGAAGGAAGGAGCAGGGCAAGAGCAGCAGCACACAGACAGCAGCGGTGCTCTGGGGGAAGCTGCAGCCAAAGCCTCTGGGAAGCGGATCTCCAGGCATCCAGGGAGGCCATGCATCCTGGCTGGGTGCCGCGCTTCTCCCAGCTCCAAGCATCCTCCTCGGGATGAGACACGTCTCCTCTGACATCCCGGCGCTTCGGGAACGAGGAATACGCCTGGGGTGAGGTTTTCCCACGCTGACTCACGCTGCCACACCAGTCGTTTGCCCAGAGCTGCCAACAAGCGAGCCCTGGGGACTGGGGCCAGTTCTCTCCCCTCTGCCTCTCCATTCCTGTGGGAACATCCCAGTGTGCCACCACCACACTGCTCCCTCCCTGAGGGCTCCACCCCAGTTTGCTGGGGTCACATCCAAAAGTGCCTCAAAGTGGTATTAAAACAGCAGCAAAACAGTTTTCCTTCAACAAAGTAAATATTTAATGAATAAAATTGACATTGATGCATTTTTAATATTGGCACAATTAAATCCGCCAGCTGATTAAGTATTAATAACTCTTAATAAGTACAATCAGCATGCCTGGGAGGGGCGGGAGCACGACAGTGGCATGGGGGGACACCAAGGGACAGGGTCCCTTGCCTGCATCAGGGTGCTGGGGACATCAACCCTTGCAGGGAGCAAGGAGAGATCCCCCTGGTTAAACATTATCCCACTGCGGGTGGAAAGGGGAGGTCAGCGCAGCAGCTCGCGTCAGCCCCGGTGCCATTTCCAGTGTTTACCATCTGTAATCATGCTGGCTTCCTCCTCACCGCTCTTTATTCCTTCATTCTCTTCCCCATTTCTCATACAGGCAACAATGTGGATGGTGCCCAGGCGTTCTGGAGGAGTTGGGAGGGCTGGGGCATGAATGGTCCCGCTCCAGAGGCTCGCCGAGATGAAGGATGGTGCTCAAATGAGAGGAACATTCACAGTTCAAGCATGTGTTTGGGCCGCAGCAGTTAAAGCCCGTGCTGGAGGAGGTGCCAAGGGGGCCTGGCGAGGTGTGAATCCCCTTGTTTGTGGCACACCGGCAGTTCGGAAACACCTGGGCACATTCTGGAGGGTGCGGTAACGAGAATGGTGGGGTCCGGGCAGCTGCCTCATGGCCGAAGGGCACCATCCACAAGTACCAAGTGTCAGCTTCCCAGGAAGTCCCGGTGATGCGGGTGCTGCCTGTGGCACGGGGACTCGGTGACAGTGTGAGGAGGATCCTGTCCGGGTGACACCCAGGGTGCACTGACCCTGCTCCAGTACCACAGACTCTGGCTTATGGGTGGGGGCTCCATAGAGACCTTGGTGGTGCACACATGAGCGCCCCAGCATGCCTCTGCTCAAGTGCTCTGCTCCCTGTGCCAGGTGCCAGCTGGGCAGCCCCAGTCCTGCCGGCTCTCAGAGGCCTGGTGCCTCCATCCACAGTAGGTGCCTGTATCCCAAATGGGTGCCCTCATCCACACTGGCTGCCTGTATCGCAAATGGGTGTCTCCATCCACAGTAGGTGCCTGTATCCCAAACAGGTGCTCCCATCCACAGTGGGTGCCTGTATCCCAAATGGGTGCCTCCATCCACAGTGGCTACCTGTATCCCAGATGTGTGCATCTGCACTGGGTGCCTGTATCCCAAATGGGTGCCCCCATCTGCAGTGGGTACCTGTATTCCGAGGTGGGTGCCCTGATGCCAGACAGGTGTCCCCAGTCCAGGCACACGTCCTAAACTCCACCAAACTGCTCTAGTCCTGGGATGCTCTGACCCCAGGGTGTCCTCAAGCCAGATGGCAGCTCCTAATCCCAGGTAGGGACCTTAACCCTGGGTGGGTGCCCCCTCCTCAGGCAGGTGTCCCCATCCCAGTGGTACCTCCACCTTAGATGGGTGCCTTCTGCCTCAGGGGGTACCCCAGACTTAGGGGGGCCACATACCAGGATGCCCCACACCTGAGTGTCCTCACCTTAGGGGTACCTTCGCCTCAGGGGTGCCTCATACCAGAGTGACCATACCAGGGTGGTCCATACCAGTGCCTCCACCTCAGGGGCACCCATACCAGGGTGCCCCACATCCAGCACACCCCCATCTCCAGGGTGCCCCCAGCTCAGGGGTACCTGCACGTCAGGGGTATCCCCACCTTGCGGGGTACCTCCAGATTGAGGATAACTCCAAGGGTGCTCCATATTTGGGTGCTCCACCTGAGAGGTGCATCACCTCATGGGTACCCTTGCCTCTGGGATATCCCATACCAGGGATGCACCACCTTCGGGGTACCCCCGCCTCTGGGGTGTCCCATACCAGGGTGCCCCATCTCAGGGGTACTCAGATCATGGGTGCTCCACCTCAGGGCGTCCTACCCGAGGGGTGCCCCCTCCGTGTGTCCCACCTCTGCCCCTCCACCCCGGTCGCTCCCTGCTGGCAGGCTCGAAGCCCCCAGTACCTTTGTGCATGCCGGTGAAGCGATCCTTGAGCACGGTGAGCTCGTAGATGCGGCCGAACTCCTCGAAGAGCGGCTTGAGGTCGCTCTCCTCCAGGTTACGCGGGATCTGCCCCACGAAGAGCTTGATGGCGTCGTGATCCTTCATGGCGATGGCGCCGGGCGGGCGGCTCAGCCCGTTCACCCGGCCGCTGTTCGCGGTGCTGAACGCCGCGCCCGCCTCCGCCGCCGCCGCCACGCCGCT
>WYDI02022052.1:0-26600 GCA_009867235.2 Psittacus erithacus | reverse complement strand
AAGCTGCTCTAGTGGAAGGTGTCCCTGCCCGTGGCAGGGGTTGGAGCTGGGTGAGCTTTAAGGTCCCTTCAACCCAACCCAGTCTGAGATTAAGTACAAAGGTGATGGTCATGTATCCAGAACATTGACTGGTAAAAAAGATGTGACTAAAATGCCCTGTCTGAGATCCTCAGTGTCAAGCTGGAAATGCTGAAGTGACAATTAATGGAGAGACCCTTCTTCCCAATCTCTTGATTGCGTCAGTGAAGATCAGCCCTGGCATAGGCAGAAGAGTGGAGTTTGTTGGTTGAGTCTAACGCAGCCGCACAGGAAAGTTCCTAATAACTCAGGGAGCGCCCAGGACTCATAAATTACAGAGCAGCTCACGTTTATCATACACATCGCTGCTTTTCTTGTAAACTCATCTGCTGTGCTTGCACGAGTAGTTGATTTAACAGCATGTATATTGTTGAACTTGACACATCCAAGAGTATAATCAGGCTTTAGAAATACGAGGCTGTCTTGCTGCCGCTGCGCCGCTCCCCGCTTGCCATGGTGGTGTGGGATGGGGCTTGGGGTTGCTGCAGGTCATGGGTAGTGTCTGTGTCGTGGGTAATTGCAGAGGAGGTTTGTCTTGACACCAGCATCTGTTTAATGACATGAAATGATGAGATGTGTAAAAAGAAAAAGTTAATGTCCTGTTGCTGTGCACTTCCAAATGGGAGATAACTATACATCAGTTCTGTACGGTAAAATGCCAGTGAGTAGGGGGACTTCTTGTGTACTTTTACCTGGTGTATCTCATGTGAGGTGTGAGGACGGTGCCGCGAGGCAAAGATGATTTGGGAAGGAGAATGAGCAGATTCTTGGTGTCTTACTCTGCTGCTCCAGTTGCCTGTTCTGCAGGGACCAGTTTGGTCTGTAAACATGCGCTGTGTGTGGATGCTCTGATTCCTCAGGTGGTGGCGGAGGGGTGATGGAAAGACACAATCAGGTTAATGCTTCTGGGGCTGTTATTGGACTGCAGGGTTTTTTGGGTCACCTTTTTTGGATTTTAAGAGGAACTGATGCACTTTCTGCATCTTTAGCAAGAAAAAAGGAATAGTTTTGTATTTTTCCGTATTTCTGCTTTTGACCCCTGGAGTCTGGGAATGTTGGGAGGTTTCTATCCCTCTGCCTCATTTTCACGTTGAGGAACTCCATTCACTTGGGGCGGTCCATGGAAAGTAAAGTAACCAGTTGGTAATGTGGTACAGTGCCTTTTAGTGATAAGTGAACTAACAGACCTTGAGTTGCATTTCTGCTGCAGCTTGACAAAATTATAGCAGGTGCTGGGGCTCTGTGGTTATTTACTTGCAAATCCTGTCGAGTTTGAAGTTCATTTATGCCTCCTCTGGCGGGTTGTGCTGCTGTGGGCGCTGCTTCCCTGACATTGTGTCCCTATTGCCTGTAGAATTTGTCACAGAGGGAAAGAATAAGCTAAAATAGGCAGAGGTAAGCACACGCACAGGCTTCTCGGGTACAGATCTGAGGAGGCTCAGCTTCAGCTTGACAACCACAAGGAATTTAACTGTACTTCTGTTTCTGAAATACAGGTGTTATTTCAACAGAAAGCCATATTCCTGTGTGCAGTGACCAGTTCCCTGTGCTCTGACAAGGGAACCAGTGGCTTTATAGGGCTTGTTGTATGCAGGTTTCCTATGGGAACCACCTTTTCTGCCGTGTGTACATCATGTCTCTCCTCTTCTTTCAGATGATCATGGGAACAGCAATGGCAGTCATGTAAAAATCTTTTTACCGAAGAAGCTGCTTGAATGTCTCCCAAAATGTTCAAGTTTACCGAAGGAAAGGCACCGCTGGAACACTAACGAGGTAGTTAAATCTCTTCTTTATCCATGAACCTACCAGCTTGCTTGATGCTTAGGGATTGATTCTGGAGTGTGCCGCATCAGTTAACAGAATATGAATTCCCTGGCTCTGGAACCTGTTGTGCAAATAACAAAGCCCTAGTACCTGTTGCAAGTGAGCTTTAAACCAACTTGGAGGTAAATGTGGAAGTTGACGACTAGTATAGTAGGAGTCTAGTGCTTGTGTGTATGTCATGTGTCTCAGAGTCAAGTCTTGTGTCTTACTGCTGTGACTC
Organism: Psittacus erithacus; assembly: GCA_009867235.2. Lineage (NCBI taxonomy): Eukaryota > Metazoa > Chordata > Aves > Psittaciformes > Psittacidae > Psittacus > Psittacus erithacus. The sequence goes on along the minus strand of WYDI02022052.1, from coordinate 24,478 downwards.
AAAACTGTGTCAAATTAGATAGGTGTTTTGGTGGTGTGTTTAACAAGGTGTTAACCTTACCCACTATGCCTAAAGACTTTTGAGCAGAAAGCTGGTGAATGTACTTTATCCTGGGAGATAACCAGCTGACTCCTGTCTGAGAAACTTGGTTAGGGACAGGGGACCTGTGGAATTGGGAATCGCATTACCCTGACTGGCAGTTTTCGCATCTCGTGTTAATGCACCATGACTGGGTTCACTGAAACTAAACCAAAGTATTTAAAATCCAGGTGTGTGGTGGGCTGAGGCAGAGCTGAAGAACGGTCCAGGTAGCTCTGTGATCCCTGCACTTGTTCCTGCTGGGCAGCAGGGCTGGAAGTTACACAGCAATGCCCACAGTGTAGCTGTAGTTTTCAGTAGCTCTGGGGGGAATCATTTAATGACAGAAGCCATCATCTTTGAGGAATTCCTGTAAAACTCCATGTAATGTGTGCCTGTTGCAGACCAACTGTTCTGGTCCCTCTGATGGAGTGCTTGTGACATCTAAACATGTTAACAAAACTGTACTAGTGAGTTTGCTGTCCACCAGTGCCAATGTGAGCACAGAGGCAGGTATGGATCTGTTCATGTGTGTGTTTGCTGAGTGCAGATCAAACATGGATCGCTTCATATGGGTGTTTTCCAAAGCTGGAATCCTTTCACCCCCCTTTTTTCTGTCTGTAAGTTGAAGTTGAGTATCTATTTTTACCATACTAAGTCCTGTGACAGGATTCATTGGGTCTTTGGGGGAGCTGCTGGCTTTGGCTCTTTTGTGTAGATGGTTTTTGTCTTGGGTCATTCAAATTGAAATGCAAATTGTAGAAAATGTGGGTTGCAATTTATTCCGTGATGGCATTTATACTAATGGGAACAGAGCATGGAGTAAGAGCGATTCCAGCGGCTCCACAAAATGATGTTTTGACAAAGACAGCTGAGGAAGAAAGCTCCCTGCAGAGGTTTGGCAGAGTGATGCCGCTCCTTGTTATTGGAAGCGGCTTGCTGGGTTTTAGTCACATTTCTGTAGTATTTCTGTTGTCCTGGTTTAGAGCATTGTGTTTGGGTTTATACACAGAGGCTTTCTGCTCCTCTTTTTGAGTGGTGTGAGCACACAGCCTTCCAGAGTGTGGAATGTGGCAAAGAAAGTTCATCATGTAGCTGAAAACCTTCATTATTCATAAGCATAATGCAGACAGGAAAGTGTAGGAGCTTGGAAGGTGCATCAGGCCAGAGTGAAGGTCTGGGAGCCTGCCTTCTGCAGGAAGGGCTGGCATTCCAGAGGCGGAAGGTGAACTGAGTGGCACTCCTGGAGTCAGCTACTTTAGCTGGGTTGTTTGCTAATAACCCCAAATCGCCACTGGCATGTTAAAATCCAAGACCAGCTGTCTTTTGTCCTCCAGGATGTCAGGTTTGTCACAGCAATTGGTGTCTGTCCAGAACCTGTCACTGCTGTGCCATGGGGACAAGGAGCTGTGTCTGTACCTGGGTTGTCTCTGGTGCAGCCTCTGCCAGCGTGTGAGGCTTGGGTCACAGTTGCATTATTTAGAAGGAGGAGCCTTTCTTGTAAGCAGAGTTTTGGCTTTGTGAGCTCAGAGAAGAAAAAAAGCCAGAATCTTGTGTCTGGATGAAATCTTGGCAAATCCGTGTTAATTACGGGGGAGGAGGGAACTTAGCTTACAGATTTATTTCCCTCCCCACCCCCAACCTGAACGTTTAATTCTGTTCCCTGTTACAAAACTGGGATTTTTCTTAGGGTATAATTGAATAATAATGTTGGACTACATTTCAGAATCATTCAGAATGGAATCTGTTTTTTCAGCTGTGTACACAGGTGTTCAGTCTGTGCTGGTGAAGGCATGAGCTGTAAGAAGAAAAAGATGTATTTCGTACAGCAGTGCTTCCAGAATCTTTGTGTTAATGCAGACCCACTGACACCACTTGTGAGGCATCACTGGGGAGGTTTAGTGAAAGGGGAAAGAAAGAAGACGTGTGGAGTAACTCACGGATCTGAATGTCTGTGACATTGGTGTCCTCAAGACTTCGGACAAACCCAGGTGTCCTGTCTTGCAGGGCTTGTTCCTTCCTTTACCAGGGCATCGCCATGGAATGCAGCAAATAACTTATTTCTGAGTGCTTCCATCTGCGTCACGGATCTGTGCTGCTGTGGATCAGGTAATTGGGATGGAGAAAGTGTCCTCTGAGGGCCGGGTAGGTGGTGGTTGACTTTACACTTAGTAAAATAACGCAGTGAGCAGCGAGAGAAATGGAGCATTTCCAAATACTTAGAACATGTTATCAAGGTGTTTGCTTTCCGTCAGCTTGTGCGGTTTTAACTGATATGTTTGATAGAACAAGCTGTCATCTCGTCTTAAATCAAGTTTATAGTGGTTTTATATTTCCTAGAGAAGGAAGCGCTCCTTCTAATTCAAGGTTGTTTTTTTACATGAGAGAAAATCATAAGTTTAGTCAAGCAATTTAATTACAGATGTACATTTTCTGAGATGCCTGAAGGGAATGTGTGCTTATTCTTGCTTTGGGGGAAGGACACTCAGGGAGTTTTCATACAGTTCCTCAAGTTAGGATAAATCAGTTCATGGCCAGGAAATTCTGCTATGCTCTTGGGTGATGCTTGTCCTTTGCTCTGACCACTTTAGTGCTTGTGGACATGGATCTGGTTTGGATGCAGGATGCAGGAAATGCATCCTGGGTCTGTTGGGAAGTGACCGGCTTATCTGGGAACAGCGGTGGGTGCTGGGGCTCAAGGGTGCTGGGGTAACCTTGTTTCGGTACAGCGCTTGCCAGGTGCAGGATTGCAGCTTTGAGCAGAGCTGCCTTTCATTAATGGAGCTGGCAGCCGCAGTCATTAATCATCCTGATAAACACTTAATGACACGGGACGAGGAAGAAGAAAAAGTTAAACATCGGAAATGGAAAATGCTACCTAGGGCTTTTGTTTCTGACAGGTTCTGTATTTACAGGCCCTCTTGGGCAAAGCCCAGAATTTCCACCATAGGAAAGCCAAGTTGTAATTGCTTTGTGTGCTGAGGCTTTTCTGGAGGGGCGAGGCAGAGATGCCCCAATTCCAGTCTGACATCCAGCATCAACCTACTACATATTTTAGGCTTAGCTATTGCTTTTTGCTATGCAAATAAATGCAACTACAAAACTGTATGGAGTGTTATTACCATGGGAAGGGATTCTGTGACGATGCTGTGCTGGGCACCTTGAGTCATGTCCTCGCAGACATCTCTGATGGGCTCTCACAGTTTTGCTTTGCTGGCACAATGGTGACATTCTCCTCTTCTGCTTGACATCAAGCTATTTCCCGCCTTTTCTCTAAAGCGCAGAGAAGATGTCAAAGGTTTGGACAATTGCCTGAGGTACTGGCCTGGTTTGGGGGGCATTCACCCACACCAGCAGGGAGTGGGTGCAGGCAATGCATTGTCTGTCACCTGCTACCCCAGTGCCCCCTCAGCCCCATCAGCTCAGTGTCACACGCAGCTAGTGGCAGGTTTGTTCATCAAAGTACCACTCCAGGTAGGGACCTGCTGCTACTTTGACTTGGGCTTTTCTGATGCCCTGTGCCTTTTAGAATCAGCTGCTATGCCTGAAAACTTAACACAGCTATTTGTTTTAAGGCTGCCTTGCACAGTGTGGTGTATTGTAACATTTCCCTACATTACCAGTTCATGCCTTACTTACTGGAGTACTGTAATGTGTTCTGAGCTCATGGGACTGAGCAAGCATGTGAGACCGGCTGTTGCGATCACCGTGGTCATGGTGAGGAAGTGTCCAGGTCACAGCATCCCTTCTGCAATGTGCCAGCAAGATGGCAAAGCTCTGGCAAGCAGTAGCAGCGCTCGCTAGTTTCCTGAGGACTGTAAAGTTACTCAGTGTGTTTTGTTTAATGCTTTCCATTAGGCTGGAGTTAATTCTGATGTGTTTCTCTTAAGCGCGGTTTCCTGAAGGCAGAGGCCGCCGGAGCACTTAGAGCTGGAGCCTCCTCGCGCCTGCATCGGCTCAGGGACCTCTGCAGAGCAGTGGGAATATTTAACTCTGACTAATTGCCTGCTGCCCTTGTGATCACAGAGTAGAAAATATTATGGTGCTGTTGGTGAATGCTGTTATTAGAAGTTTGTTGCTCCACTCCTGGCACACGGGGTTGCTCTTGGGTTTTGCTGAGTTGGGGCTGGAACATGTTAATGTAAGGGTTTGTGAGGGACAAGTGCCTTTCCCACATCCCACCCACGTTTGTCATGAGCTCGCTGGGTGCTTGCTGCACCAGCTTTGGGTACCGCACTTCCCAAAGCATGTCCATCCTCACAGCTGTCAACAGAGATGTAGGAAAACCCAGGTTCTTTAGAGCAGGAGAAAAACCTCTGGAAGTGAAACGAGAAGGAAGTAGCGCTTACACGCTACTGGGGAGAGCAAAGCTGGGAGTAAACTGTTAGTGCACCTGCCTGATGCTGTCTGGCAGGCGCAGGCGGCTCTCCTGTGCCTGTGATGATGAGTTAGGGAAGGAGATTGAAATTCCTCTCTAACAGCAGCACTTCATTATGTGTTTATTTTGTGAAATTAATGAAATTCTGCACTTTGCTTAATGCACAAAGCAGGAAATGTGGCGCTGGCTTTGCTGCTGCAGCTTCTCAGCCGGGTTTGCATAATTAGTGACTGTTGTGAGCAGGCTCTGTGGTTCCGCACAATGGGAAGGTTGCCCTTCCTGGCAGTTTGAAACGAGAGCGCTGATACCTGCCACGCTGTTTGTGCTCTCAGAAAGGAGATTCCTCATCCTTCCGTTAGGAAAACCCACTTTTTCCCCTCCGTTTTGTCGGTGTTGGGACTGACTCTGTAATTCTGTAATGATAAGTCTGGAAAAAGGGCTGATTTAGCAGTTCTGTGCAGTTCCTGTGACCAGACTGAATGCTGTTAAGCACAGCAGACAGATTAAATGCATTGTTCTGGGTAATGTTCTGCTCTCCTGGTTTGGTGGGACTGGTTGTTGGTTTTTCTGTATCCCAAATAAATTCAATTGAATGAATTAAATTAACTTTTTGTACACTCAGTGATAGCTAAGGAGTCTTAATTAGTTTTAGTATATTATACAAGCAGGATAAAATGCTGCTGGTATTTGACTCGGGCTGTTTGATATTAGGAACCTACTGAAATACCTCTGAATATGTTTGACACTTCCTAGCTGTTGAGTTTGAGCCTCAGCCCTTTTTTGAGCTCTCAAAGCCATGTACTGGTACCGGCTTTGTGGTAAATGCGCTTGCACATGGAGATGGAGCTGCCTGTGCTGGTGTTTGGGAAATGGCTGTGCTGTTCATGTGCTGAGTGGGTGAGGACAGTATTTGGGATCAGGAATAAAACCTCTTGCGGTTATTGCCATGTCAGGCACCTCTGGGTTCCCCTATCCTAGTGGGTGGGATTGGCAGCAGCAGCAGCGAACATGGGTCCAGGTGACTGCTGTGTAAGAGCAGCTCTGAGCACTTTGTCTGTCGTATATTTAGTGCAAGTAAAACACCAGGCATCATGGATTGCTCTAGGAGTGCAGGAGAATGAGGCGGAATATTCTTCCCTCCAGTTGATTAACCTGGTATGCTTTTCCTAACCAGCATCGTCTTTTGGGGCTCATCCTTCTTGATGGCACATGGTTACTGTGAAGTGTAGTATCAAAAGAGAACATGGAATCTGGTGCAGGGGGAATCAGAAGCTGGAGTTACCAGCCATAGTAACCTCTTCAAACATGAGGAAATCAGCAGAGTGCACTAACTCAGTGATTATTGAACTGGTCATCTCCAGAACACCCCCGGCAGTGGTGGGTACTGCTGAATGGCATGTTTGGTTCTCTGTCTTGTCCAGTGCTGAGTAAAGCACTCACTGCTGTGTTACACGAGTTGTACTGCATGCTGCATTTTACAGGGGAAATGTTACAACAAAGTCAATTTACAAAGTCAGTTTTAGCGTCTCTCTGTGAGGGGCTGGTGTGTATAAACACAAATGAATTGGTCTCTGGTCAAATGACTGGAAACAGGATATTATATTTTGTCAGTGGTTGAAATCCTGTCTTCTTGGTCTCGTGTTCACTGCTTCCAGGGGTGGCTGTTTCATTTTGAAGAGAAGAATTGGGATTCAGAGGAAAAAGGAAAGTGGATATGGAGGAAAAATCAGTGCCGATAAAAGCTAAGATTTTATGTAGGATAGAACTGAACAAAAAGGACTGAGTGAAATGGGTTTGTGTTCTGCAAAGGCAGCGGGCACTGGGGAACAAGGATTTCCAAATTGTTTTCCTTCAGAATGAGTTGTCTCCAAACCTTGATTCATGGATCAGCTTTGGCAAGCGGGTGAAGTAACAGAAAAGCTGGATTTTGGGTTTGGATCACAAAACCTGGAATTGAGAAATGTTGGGAATAATGGCGAGAACTTAGTTTTAACTCCAACATGTGGCAGTAACTTCAGCAGGAGAGTTTTGGATGCTGCTGCTGCTGGGGATGTTACAAACACAGAGCAGGTTGTGGTACCGGTGCAGTGGGAGTGAGGTGCCATGTGTTCTGTGGGAACATGTGCAGGCAGGTCCCATATCTTCCTCTCTGAACACAGGGGTTTGCTATCACTGCTTTGCCTTAGAACACAGTTTTGGGGGGTGGTTTGTTTCTTGCCTTTGAGCTTGAAGCCGGTTTTGCCAGACGGGGGATTCCCAGAGCTGAATGGCTTGGCTGGCAGGGAAGAGACACCAGAGTGAGGAGGGATGTGGTGCCCTTGGTGCTTGTCTCTTCCTAAAGTTATCTGATGTAAATATGACGTGCTCTGCATGAATTTAAGATAGATAATTGACCGGATCTTGCTTGGAAATGGGTACCAAAGGTTGTTTTATAGCTTGTGTGTAATTGAAATTCCAGGAGGAAAGGCCTTTGTCTCGGTAACCACATTTGAATTACTTTTTTATTGTGGCTTTAAACCCGTGCGTTGGGATGGTTGGGGTTGGTGTGCGTGGGGGCAATAGCTGCAGGGACAGAGAACAAGGCAAGAGCAGGGAATGCAGAGGTGGTGTCCTCACCCAAGCAGCGGTCCCCTGCCCCGGCGTGAAGGTGCAAAACCTTCCCCAGACAGGTTACAACACAGAGTAAACCAAGATAAGGTGCAAGACGTCGGGGGGGCTGACGGCACTGCCGGGGGCTGTGTGTGGTGCGAGAGCTGTGATGTGCTTCCATGGAAGGTTCCAGTTGTACTCACTGAAGCTCCTTTGTTTTGCAGAGATCTTGATGCAGACGCCCTTTTGGATTTCTTTTTAATAATGTGTGACCCTTCACCTTTGATCCCCTGACCTGCATTACTTTGGTAACCATTTCATTTTTTTAATTTCATTTCATTTTTAATTTTTGGTGTGCAAGCTGTAACATTTCATCGTTTTAAACTGTAGCGTTCTGTGACCTCCCCAAAGGTCTCTCTTAGTTTTTCTTTTGGAAGCTCTGTAATGTTGGCTTTTCTTGAATAAAAACCTATTTCAGTTGTTAAAATAAAGGATGTCATTTCCATTGGCTTTCGTTTCTTTTAAGTTGAACTGTGTCTATGTTTCCTGTTTATTACCTTATTTTTAACCTGTGTTCTCCCAGTACTTTTAATTTATTTTGATGTTTCTGCACATTTTTGGTTTTCATTTGCATTTCTCTGCTGTTCTTTTGGTCAGTCAAACATCTGCTGTCCCTCCCCCTGCCCAGCCACGTCTTGATAGCTCAGGGAAATAGAGGGAGCGTTTAAGATGCTCTTGTGACTACGAAATACTCTTTACGTGTTCCCTGTCCTGAAGGTAACTTTTCCTGACCATCAGCTTGAAATGGATAGCTGTTTTAATAAAAGATTAGGCTTTAGACCAAAATGAAAATCTCAATTGAAACTCAATTTACATTTGTTTTTACATTAGCACTGAAGCCAAAAGGAACGTTATGGATACTCTGAGCTGTGCTATAAGCATGGGTGTGCTCAAAGCAGCAGTGTTGTGTGTGCATGGGGTAGTAAAGCCCCTGAAGTATAGGAGCTGTTTCTTTGCACTTTCCTATGGAAAAGGGTACCAGCACGTAAGGCAGATTTTGGCCAGATCCTGTTTTTGTCTTGTAAATGAACACATGAAACCCACAGAGCACAGCCCGCTGAAGTACAGATTATTTTTTAAGTGTCTCATTATTTTATTCTCTAACATTTAATGCTGAAGTTTTAATTGCACACAGATGAAGCTGCTAAATGAGCACTGAAATGGATTTAGGTCTTCTCTGAGCCTTGTTGATGCTTATAAAACTTTATATCATTCATTAGAGCTACAGATTAAAATGACAGTGAGCTGTCCACGTGCTCTGTGGTGGCTTCACTGACCCTGCTGGCTTCTGTCTGTGGCCCAAAGCCTGTCCCTGCTTCTGCCTTAGGGCTCAGGGGCTGAGCTTCTGGGTACTGGGGCTGCACCAGCATCGCCAGGGGCTGCTTTGAGAAAAGCATCTTCTAGTTTTAGTTAGCATCCATGTGTGAGAGGGTGGTACTTCCAGCACTGATCTTGGTGCTTCTACAGTGAGCTCTCTTTTTTTAGATTGCTCTTGGTTGTGTTTGCAGAGTCACCCGTTAAATAACGTGGCAGGCGGTGTTCCCAAAGTGCTGCTGAGCAGCAGCTCCTCCGTGCTGGTGTACGTGTTGCTCTGACCCAGTGGCTGGGAGCTAACATGGGCAATCACAGCCTGCATCAGGGCTTGAAGTGTTCAGGTGGTTCTTTCTTTAACCCCTCCTGTTCCAAATTTTAGCTGTAAGAGCTTTTTAGGCCTGGAGTCACCAGTTCTGGTGTACAAGGCTGCTGCTCCTACATGAAGCATGTTCTGGATAGCTGGGATTTGGCTTTTACTCTGGTTTTGATGCTGCCTGTCAGCCTGAGAGGTACAATCCTCCAAAGTCACCTCCAGTTATTTCTCCACTTTAGAACTGGTTTTTAAAACCCAATGGAAAATAATACTTATTTTGCCCAAGAAAACTCCTTGCAGACTGTTTCCCCCTCCCTGTAACACCCATTTCGCAGCAGCAGCAGCAGTCAGACGTGACTTTCGAGGAAAGCAATTTTTAAACCCCTTTTATTTAGACATCTGGAAGCCGAAGGGGATCTCCCTGCTCTGTGCAGAGGGCTGGTGTCAGCTGCCTCCCGCTCCAGCACAGAACGAGGGGAAGAAAACCTGATGGAGTAAAACTGTGTGATGCTGGGAGCTGGGGTCAATAGCATACCAGGGAGGTTAAAAGATGGGTAGAACTTCTTGTTTCAGGAGATTTGTCACATCCATCCTGCCTGCTTTCCATAAGGTAAGCGCTCTTAGAGGTGGAAGTAGTTGGCTTTATCTCCCGAGGTGTTGGGGTGACACAGGCTGGTGCATGCTGCCTTTCCCCTCAGCTTTCCAAGTGTTCTGTTAGATGCAGATGGTTATTCACAGAGATCAGTGTAATGAGTACAGATTATTTCTGTTCAGCTATTGCCTGGGCTCCCTGGGTGCTCGGGCTGCTGAGGAGCGAGGAGGTAGAGCCCTTGGAAAGGGAAGCAGGAATTGTTCTGTTTCCTGCGTAAACAACAGTAAATATTAGTAAGAAAAGCTGCTTCATTTACATGCAGTAGCATTGCCATTTACCCAAGCATAAAGTCTGCCTTTGGGTGTCTGGTGCAGTAGATAATATCAGCAACAGTTGTCCCTTCTATGGCAAGGGCTGATGGAGCCTCATTCATTTCACTGAGCTTGTTTTTCACTGAACAGGAACTAAAATACATGTTTGCTTCAAACACTTAATCAAAGAACTACACAAATGCTGCACAGTGTTGGCAAAGCAAAACATTTGTCTGTTTAAATATTAAGAGAATACTGGGAGATTTGTACTTGCTTACGAGGTTTTTCTGTTATTCACAGCCAGAATATTGATAACATCCATTCTGGAAGCAGGTCTTGATTTTGAAATGAATGCAATATCTGCTTCTGCTGGAGTGGTTTCTGTGCTAACCTTAACATAAGCTAATGGCTGAACTGAAATACGTGACGCCTTTACTAGATTTAGAACATTGCATGTCTTGCAGATCAGGTATTGCAGCTGGGGCTGGATTAACATTAATCTGTGTGCTGTTCATTTCATAGAACAGTGGCACTGCAGCCTGGACTGCTGCAGAAAGCAGCTGGATTGGGCACACAAGCCAGCATTGAGGTTTTGTGTTAATAAACTCATCTAGATGCGCAGGATGAAGTGTGTAGGACAGGTCTCCAGTGTGTGCCTGAGGAACCATAGGTTTCTGTACTCGTACACTGAGCAGAGGGGCAGCCATGCCCACTCCTGTACTTTAGGGCTCGTGGCTTCTGGGGAGAACCTTGGAGGGAAGGGGAGGACTGCTGCTGGGTGGATTTCCCAGGCTTGTGGCCCTGCTTGTGCTCTGTGTGTGTATTGTCTGCAAAGTCCTTCAATAATTGAGTTACTGCTCTTGCTTTAATCTTTACGTTCTGGAAATGGGTGAAGGTCTTTGGTCTCTGAAGGGGGGAACCTTCCCTGGCTCCGTCCTGTGCTGCTGCTTTTACTCTGCTTAGGGTAGTAGAACTCCTGTAGCCACCGAAACCCTGCGTTTGGCTTCCTGTGTGTGCTGGAGCTTAGGGCCCTCTGCCTGTCCTTGGCTCGTAGCTGCAGACCTTGGGTGAGAAAACATTGGGTGATAAAAATGTGTTTTTATTTCTCCTTCAGGTCTGGCTTGTCTGCTTTTCAGCTCTTCTAGAGATTGGAAATTCCAGTTTGTGTTTATTTGCTCTGGATTCCTTCCCACGAGACAGAAGTGAATTCAGCATGGATTGTTGGGGAGAGCCTTGGCTGGGAATAAGGATAATTGCAGTCTCTGGCTGTGCCGCAGATTTACTGATGATTTCTTTTTAAGTTATTCACCTGCACTGTATCTGTTTCCTCAGCTGTAAAATATGGGTAATTACCTCCATTGTAAAATGTTATGGGGTCTGCTGGTAATTATATGAATGAAGTGCTAATTACAGTGATTATTACTTGGACCTAGTCTAGATCTGGGTGATGTTCCTGTTGTGTTGAACATATGAAACAAATACTACAACTTGTCTCCATTCTTTGCGAGGGGCTGGGGCGGAAGGTGCCGCGGCACTGGGATGTGAATCCCTGAGGGCGGCGCTGCTACTTTCCCACCCAATCCATTCACTTCCCGTCTTCCTCGGTCCTCATGCGGTAGCAGGGCAGTGGGCTGATCAGAAGCGAAGAAATAACTAATTCAGTGCTTGGATCCACGTGTCATTAGATAACCAGGGTTTGTGCTTTGGCATTCGCTTTCTCTCTTGGGGATGTGTAGAAGAGAGCAGATGGGGAGCAGTGCTCTTGGAGATGCTGTTGGTTTGGGGCCAATCTGTGCTACCTAGTGCCCTCCATTCCTCTGGATGACCTGACCTTGATGTGGGGAAGGGCTGCCCTTCCAGCTGTTGAGGTCATTTTGCTCCTGGTAAAAGACTGCAGCTTACAAGGCGCTGTTACCAAACATTTTATTTGCCTTTCTCTTCTCCATTTATTTAGGGTGCATTTTCTTGGTAGCTGTGAATAGCTCCACTATCCCCTGAGCAAGGCTGGGGTGTGGGGGAAGAAGTGAAATTCCTTAAGGTAGGCATGGAGTGTTCTCATCCAGAAAATACTGCTGCTGCTCCCTGGATGATGCTCTACTTTGATGGTAATAGTGGTGAGAAATGTCTTTCATCCATAAGGATAAGAGGTTCCCACCCAATACCAGCCTTCCCTGGACATGGGGACACCAAAACCCTGTATTCTTGGCTCTTGCTGGGGTTCCTGCCTGCTCTGAGTCCTGCTGGACTAGTTCAGCATCAGCATTGGCCTTTCCCTATGCTGGAGGAGCAGCCATGGATCTTGGTAGTGTCTTCAGTGGATGGCAGTGAGCTAGATAGAGGTGACAGGCTGAGCAGCGCTTCCTTCCTCGTGGTGTCATCACTGCAGTGAATTGAGGAGGGTTTAGTTCCTGTCCAGGGTGACAATGTGGAAAGGCTTTCCAGCAGTGGAAGTACAATCCGTAATTGCAGTTTTGCACTTGAATATTCCAGCTTCTTTCTGATTGATCCTACATCAATCTTTGATTTATCCAACGGCATTTTAGTTGTTGGCGTGTGAATCCCATCTAATACTTCTTATTGGATTGTTGTTCTGTTTGGGGATAACTTTGATTCCAAGTACAGGTTTCTTCTAAGGTTTCCAGGTTTAAAACTTAAAATCATAACTGAAAGTCCACAAATACTTGTATTTTACGGCTCTCTAGATGTGGGTACATCTACACTGCCATGTCCATCCACTTTTTGGAAAGCAAAATCTTGGTTCATTCCTACAGAAGCATTATCTTTTAATCCTAATTCAGTGCGAGATGCTTCAGGAGTGAATAATGCCATATAAATTTCTTGCACGTTGCACAACTGAATTGACTTGTGTGCGCTCTGCCAGTCTGGTCTGGTGTGAGGCACGTTAAATTACTGCATAACCTGAAGGATAATCGATAAATCAGATCTGAGATTTATTCAGCTCTAATTTTACAGTGTTCTTGTGGAAAGTGGGAAGGTGTTTGGTATCTGTGGGATTTCAGTATCTCAGACCCACTCTGAATGCTGTAAATCAACGTTGTGAGTCACGTACAAGCTTTATTTCTTTTTAAGTTGATGTTTAGCAACATAATAATTAGGAACTCCAGTTTTTCTCTTAGAAATCAGGGAACCCTTTGGTTCTCACTGCGGTAGTGAACTGTTGCATAAAGCCACTGTAGCTTATGATAAAAATGCTTTCAACTATCTGAAAGTGTAGCATCACCACAAAAAGCATTAAAGCAAAGTGATGCCACAGTAAGGTGCTGTAAATGGAAATGTCTGTCATTTCCAGAGCAGGTTTTAGACCTGACATATACCCCCTTCGGGCAGCAATTGGTGAAGTGATCGAGGTGCATTTCTGTTTGTCAGTGGTTACTGTAGGAAAACCTGCTCTAACGTTTTATGATGTATTTAATTACCTGTCATGCTCGGCTCTGTGAGGCAGCGTGGCAGAGAAACGCCTGGGGTGGATTCAGGATGCTGGAGGAGCACAGCCACATCCTCATGTCAGCCTCATCCCGGGTGGTGGCTGCGGTGCCTTTGGCATCGCCCGTAACCCAGGACAGCAGCGGCAGAGGTGCGTTGTGCTGCTCATCCCTGCTGGCATCGCTGGAGGAAGAGGGTGAGGGTTTCCTTGTGCCCCCATCTCTAGCTGCCCCCGTCTCTGTATGGACACAGAATCCCCACAGGAGGGTGCTGTGAAGGCATTTAATGTGCGGAGTTTGCAGGGAAGATCGAGTTTGGAGGAGACGGCGATTACAGGGAAGCGGAGCGATGTGGTTGCGTGAGGGCAGCATGAGCTGTCCCAGGGGGATACGAGTGGCCAGTGCTGATATGCACTCGTGTCACCCTCACCCGTGGGCTCCTGTGGGTGATGACCACAGGCTGATGACGCTTGAGCTCACAGTAACTGGCTTTGGTGCCAAATAGAATCTATTTGGATGCAAGAGGATCAGTGCATAAATCAGTACAGCGATGTGCTGTGTGATCCGTGTCACCTCCATGCCCTCCAACTGCTGCTGGCAGCCGCTACACGCAGTGGCTGGGGCCCTTTCTGTATTCCATCGGCTCTTCTCCTGCCACCTCAAATGAAGAATAAACAAAGAGCTTAAGCAGGCGCCGTGCTCCATAGGCTGATGAGTTGTGGAAGTGCTTCATGGGGAAATCTGGGGTGAGAGCTGTCTGCTGCAGTGGGGCTGGCGGCCTGGCACAGGAGGGCTCTGGGGGCGTTCCCTGGGAGGGATAACTGAAAGGCTCTTTCCAATGTGTGTGCATTAGCTTCTTTCTCCATATCTGAGCAGTTTCAAGCAGTCCCTCCCTCCTTAAATTGATTACCTCGGCATCGGGACGCCTTGGTTTAAGTACCTGCTAAGCCGCTCCTGTGCTGGTTTGACTTTGCCTTTCTGTTAAATGTAAAACAGGGTTTAATCTTCTCATGTAGATGTTTTAATAGAAAGTAAATGTTTAACTTGCTTTGCTGTGGCATCCGAGTCTTTAATCTGTGGGCACGTTCAGAATGGAATGAAAAGATGCTTTTGTGTAAAGCAGGAGTCACCAGGCACCGGGGATGCTCTGAGCAGCTCTTGGGGTAGGGGGTGTACATGTGTCTTGATTTCAGTCCTGGCAAAGGGCAGGAGGTGGGAGAAGCCTGCTCCTGTCAGGTAAAGCAAATCATTATCTGTGAGCTGATTCATGGCATTTAGGAATGTGCTGGGAAGTTTCAGCACAGATTCCCACTCTGGGAAGAGTTTAAATGTGCTGTATGTTAGGTGTTCATGATGACTGCCTGCAAGGAGCAGGAGCATCCTGCAGCATCTGGATTTGGACCTGATTTGTGCATCAGATATATAAAATAAAATAAATCTATTTTACACAGAGTAGTTTATATCTTGTGAGAGTGAACAATGGGATTAAGAGCTTCATTTGGAATAAGGTAAACTCAGTATTTCAACTGTTCTAATGAGTTCCTGTGCGAGAGATCCCCAGACCTGACTTCATTTCATGGATATCTGCCTTTGGCAGGGTTTGTGACAGTCACTGCCTTGCAGTGTCCATGTTTCAGCGTTAACACCTTCCCAGGATGGACTCGCTGCAGAGGGATGCAGATGAGCTGCCTGGTTTTAATATCTGGAATGTCCTGGCCGAGTTTGGGAATATGGGGGGAAGCAATAAACTGACATTTGGTTCCACATTTGTCTGAGTGCTTTTACCATAGTGGATAAGAGAAAAATCCCTGTTTCTTCAGAGATGGGATGCGCTGAGAGGATCATGGGGGCTTTGAGCTGCTGCAGCTGAAGTCTCAGTGCTCTGAAAAAGTACCCTGACATGGCAAACAGCCCATGGGGGGGCTTTGGCATGTGAGGGGCTGGGGCATCCAGGCTGGTTTTATTCCACACACACACATTCCTACTTTTGTTATGCTTCCTAATTTTGCTTTCTTTGTTAAAGGGAATTAGGAGGGAAGGGAAGCTTGGAAATATCTTTTTCTGCCATTTTTTTGTTACTATCTACATGAGGGGCAGGAATCCCTTTTTGACCATAAATGAAAAGTCACATAGGCTGCAGCGCATGGAGCAAAATGAAACAGTTCCATCCAGGACTTGCCCTGTCCCACTGACTGGGGATGGTACAAACAGCAGCATGTCAAGGAGATCCATCTGTGGGCACAGGCACTGTGTCCAGGCCCCTCCACGTTCTGGATCTCATTTCCACTGTGAATCTTGGACCAGGGTCTGCAGCATCCACGTGTTTACAGGCTGGTGTGGCTCCACAGGCAGATGCTCCTGGAGGGTGATGGCTCATTGATGTCCCAACAGCATCTCAGCAATGTTCTCCATGAGATGAGTTCTGAGTGGTTTGCATCCTTCCTCAAGGAAGCAGAGCTGCTCCTTCAGTGCTCTGGATTTGCAAGTTGGATTTACAGCATGTCATATGTGTAACTGTCTGAGTTCAGTCATTCTAATTAAACTGATTTGCAAATTCAGCCTGTTTGCCTTTTCCCTTGGCTTCGTTTCCATTTTGACCAATAGCCCTCACTGTCTATGGGTGCTCTAAGGTGCTGGGAAGTGTGAGGCACTGAGGAGAACGGTGCCAGTGGGGACATCAGTGGTGTGTATGTTCCCCACAGGAGCAGATTGAAATGCTGTGTCATGCATGTCTGTCACCAGAATCATAAGAGCATCATGAAAGCAATCAGGTCTGAGGCACCCCTTGGTGTGTCAGTCAGCTCCTCCCCATGCAAGGCTAAGTGACCCCGAGTTCATCCCTCAGGATTTGGCTTTAAAAGGTGTTTGCTGCCAGCTGACAAAAGAGTCAAGCTCGGATCCATTGCGCCGGCACCTGCAGTACGTGATGGCAGATGATGGAGATGTATTTCATTATCATTCAGTGCCACATCTCTGCTGCCCCAGTCTCGGTGCTGCAGCTGCTGGCACACGCTGTGGTTTAGAGTCAGTGTGTTTGGAGAAGGGATAGATCCCCTCATGTAACCTGGCTGAGGGAGCTGGGAAGCCAGGGATCAGTGGTATCCTCGCCTTCGCTGCCTCATCCCTGGACTTCCCATAAGGAAGCTCTGTCAGGAAGCACGCTATCCCCAAGGCCAAGCCCAGAGGTGCCGGGCAGCACCCGCCCTTACTGTGCACAGGCAAATGCAATCAGTAGAGACCATGTGGTGGTAACCGGCCACTGGGGAGATGTGCCTCCAAGGCCCTGTGGTTTGTAGCAAGGTCAGAGGGACAGATGTGCCCTTGCTGCAGCACAGGCTCTGCTCACTCCCCCTTCAGCCGCAGTCCTTCCAGCGTTGGCTTTTCCTGTGTATGACATGTCATGCATGGCACTGGGGAGCTGTAGTATTTATCATGTATGTAAGTCACATACACACACATACATGCCTGGCCCATGTGGTGGAGGTGCTCAGGTGCTGCTGCCCATAGCCTCTCCCAGCTGCAGCCAGTGGAGCTGATGAGGCTGAGGGATGGGTGGAAC
This sequence comes from Psittacus erithacus, assembly GCA_009867235.2. Lineage (NCBI taxonomy): Eukaryota > Metazoa > Chordata > Aves > Psittaciformes > Psittacidae > Psittacus > Psittacus erithacus. Next base: position 7,841 of record WYDI02022052.1, on the reverse strand, counting down.
TGGCCAAGTCCAGCCCTAGCCGGGCCTCATTCATTTAGCTGGAGCATCCCTGTAGTCCTGATGTACCCTTTGTGTTCCCCTTGCAGCTCCCTGGATGCTGGTGAGTGCTTCTGTTGGGGCTGTTTTGGGGTGAAAAAAGGTGATTTGGAGGGTGAGCTGGGCTGCATATTGGCTGGCATTGGTGCTCTGTTACAGGACGCTGGTTGATGTTGGTAGTGCCATGGGTCACTGCTGTGCTCTGTGATTCCTGGGTAATGGAGTATTGTGTCTGTGGAAATTGTTGAGATAGAAAGTGTTCCTCTATTCCTGGGAGGACAGGAACACTGTGTACGTAGATGGAGGCAAATTCCTTGCTGCTGTCAGCAGCCCACAGAGCTTTCTAGAAAGGACTTTGGAAAAACCCCATTAACTCCAAGTTTTGATGAAGTGTGTGTTTAAAAGGCAGCTTGTTGGTGAGGGATCCTCAGTCCTCTGGGTTCCTTCTCCTTGTCTCTACATTCCTGTGGCTCAGCAGGGGCTGCTCCCAAGGGATGCTGAGGAGTGGGGTCTTCCGCATCTCTGTTCTCTGAAAGAAGGGCAGTTACTGTCAGGGCTTTGTTATTACTTGGGAAAAAGGTTTTTTGGGAGATTTAAACCATCTGATTCTCAATGGCTTCTGAGTAACAGCCAAGGAAGGAAGTTTTTGGATATGAACCACATAGAGGAACCAGTAACTGCTGAGCAGAGATGGGCAAAGGAATCGACCAGAAACCATCAGGAAAATAGGAGGTTTTGCAAAGCTTAAGAGTTAAAACTGTAGTATTTTGATGTGAAAGCGCTTTGGCACTGGGACACTTTCTGTGCTTTAAGTGATGGAAAACAATACAAAGTTGAAAGGAAATCTTAGAAGCAGTCTGGAAGAGAGAGATGCTTTCTTAACTGCCCTTTCACAGTGTGCAGAACAAGATGTTTGCTTTTGGGGGAGTTTTTGCCTGGCAGGAGCATCTCACACACCAAAACTTGTACTTTTTGATGGATGAGGAGGTTTTCCCTGGGGTTCAGCCGGAGGAGCTGATGGGTGTGTGGGGCTGTGCTGGGTGGATGCTGCTCTCCATTCACTGCAGTAAAATCCACATTCAGAAGTGGAGCAATTGGCTGGAAAATGGGAGTTTTAGTGCTTCCCCCCCAAATCTAGGGTTTTGGGGGCCAGGGCATTGCTCCAAGTCGGGCTGGGGGAATTTTGGAGCAGGTAGTGAAATGAAATGGATTTTAGTATTCATGAAAAACGCTTGTGACAGCCTTACCCCCAGTAATGAGAAGCCACCTGCAGTTCAGAGCGGTACTTGATAATGCCGTAATTAGATTGGAGATGCAAAAAAGCTCATTAAAATTAAATCACTTATTTGTCACTGTTTTAAGAGATTTAAGATTTAAGATTGCCTCGAACCATGCTGGTCTCTTGACCTTGAGTATTTTGATGTAGTCCTCGCTGTCAAGAGAGCAAAGATAATGCCGGAGCATCCCAGGGCATTGTGGTTTTGGGGTGGGGGGTTCAGAACAGGGTTGCAGGTATTCACTTGCCCCAGTCACATTGTTTGGTGCTGTTTGGTTTTTCTGCCCTCGCCCAGTGGGGCCATGCTCTGAGCCTGGACGTGATGCAGGGGGCTGGATCCGGCCCTGGGGTTTGCCCATTGGGGAATATGGGAGTGATGGGTGGGAGAAGCAGGGCATGGATCTACTCTGCTCTCCCCCTATATCTTTATGTGTTTCTTGCCTCATGGTCATGGTCTCGTCCCTTGTTAGGTGAGAAGGTGCCTTCCCAGCTTCTTGGGAGCAGATGCTTCATTTTGCTGTCCAGTGTGCAGAGAGCTTCTAGGGTTTCATGGAGTTTGGGGTAACTGATGGAACACTGATGGTGTTCGGGCAGGGGGAGTTGCCCTCCCTTCTCCTGTGTTGTGTTGGAAACTGGCTGAGAGCTCCCAGTGGAGCGCAGCTGGGAGGAGCTGGCACTGGAGACCCTGCAGGATCAGACCCTGACTCCAGAAATCCCAGCATATAACAGGGAATGAGACAGAACCATGCTGAAACATCACGAGCTGAGGGATAGGGATGCAGCGTGTGAGAAGGTAGGAAAATCCCATGGTGCAGGGGCTTTTCCTTCCTTTGAGTGCCCATGGCAAATGCAGCTACACTGTGGTGGTGGATGTGTGAGTGCAAGAGCTTGGGCTTCCAAGGGCATTTGTCTCTTCAGTTTTTGATGAAGCACAATAAAGTGTGTGTTAAAATGTGTGTTAAGCCCCTTTCCTCCCTCCTGCCTGGGAAGGAATGTGCAAAGCCATAACGGTGCCTATTAGCAAGATGGTAATTTTCCAAAATTAATTTTTAATGACTAATTTGTCTTGTTTTCAGATGTTTTATACAACACCTATTGTTTAAACCCTGTTTGTTTCTCCACAATGTCACCATGAAGGAGACTAGCCTTGGTTCAGGATCTCCGGCTGGAGCATCCATCACTGGCCTTTACCCTCACTCCCCCAAAAGGCTCTGGGGGAAGGCAGGGGCTGCTCTTTACAGAAGGGATTTCCCCGTTTTCCACCCCAAGATGAGGCTGATGCTGCTGAGAGTGTTCCCCTCACATGGGGCCTCCCCCTTGCCTTGCTTCCCTTGCAGTAGCTTTTATGCAGAGAAGAGAATTGAAAACAAAAAGTGGGTTTTTCTTCCTCCTCCTCGCTGGTTGTGAGTAATCACACGTAGGTGTGTTGGAGGGGGAATGTTTACAGATACTCTGTGTTTTGGGAGCGTGGGGATTTTCCCTTGTGGCACTTGCATTGCGAAGGCACCAGCGGCACCACGGCTGCTTGGCCTGAAGCCTGAATCATCTTAAATTAGGTTTTCTGTGTATTTTCGTGTTTGGGAGACAGGGAAAGGTGAATGCCCCCGACCTGCTGAGGGAGGAGCATCCTTGGGGACCATTTCCCATCAGTGTCTTTGCAGGAGGGGAGTTTGTAACATGCCTTCTGGTGCCTTCTAGAGAAACTTCTTTCTTAATCATACATCCTTTTTCCTGCTTAGGAATGACACTGGAAGGGTTAAGAATTGGCTGCTATCAGCTTGTGCTGCTTTGCAGCTGGGCACATTGCTTGGGTTTGCTTATTGCCCATCATGTCAATGTTTTCTTTTATATTCCTGGCACCAAGTGGAACTTTTTACTTTGGAGCTTGTTCTGACTAATGTTGAAAGGGCAAAAATTCATTATTAGAGAGAAATAGCTGCTGCTTGGCTGGTGTTCCCCAGGCGGGTGAGGGAATACTGGAACTTCTATGGCTAAATTCCTTCTGCAGCATCCTGCCGGTTGCAGACCCTGTGCCTTAAATCAAGGTGTTTCCATAGGCACAGGTTGAGGTTGGACCCATCCTGGGCTGGGTTCTTGATTAATAGCAGGATAATCCTCATCCATCTTCCAAGACATGAGCAGACAGGGCTCACTGATAACAAGCAGTTCCGGATAATGTGGGAAGTGTGATTCCCATTGGAGCAGAGGGTTTGTCCTGCCTGACTCAGGTTGGATCTGTGTGGGTCCTTTAAGCATCTTAAGAGGGAAAGAAAATCCCCCCCAACCCATTGAGGCTCCATGGGGATGGTGAGGAAGCTGCTGGCAAAGTGAACCTGGGTAAACATCCTCAATTTGCTGCCTCCTGAAATGGAGCAGCTTTTAGAGTTTGGAGCCACAATTTGTATTCAAATGAAGGTCATTTGAAAGGTGTAACATAGTAAACAGCCATTATTTCATTTTGATAGTGGTACTAAAATTATAGTGTTGGTTGAATTATTTTAGTATAGGACCATTACCATCTCCCTAAAACACTTACAGGGATTTTTATATCAGTGCTGCAGTCCTGAAATTAGGGGAAAATTAAAAATCACACGGCTGTGGTGGGGAAGCAGTTTTCTGTGCACATGCCTGCCTTTTATTGTGCATTCTTTTCCCTCACTTCTCTGCCAAGAGGAGTATGTGTCTTCTGTCAGGGATGCTGCTGGTTCTCTGCTATGGATTACACTGTGGCAGGGTCTGTGCTGCTCCTGCTGCACATCCGTGGTATTCGTGGCTTGAGAATAACACATCTGAGAATCAGCAACACCTCAGCAGCCATCAGACTTCATGGGAAAAGGTGCTGTGCAAAAAACAGATGGAAAAAGAATGGTGAGATGCTCTGGGGTCCCTATGGGGAGCTTCTGCAGGAGCCTGTGGTATCTCAAGTGTCCCACTCCAGAGGTGGAAGCATCTCTGGCTGGCACCTCCAACCACACAATGTTTTCCTGGTACATTCAGCCTCCAACCCATCTGCCATCCACGGTGCTGAGCCTTGTTCTGCTTCCCGTGGCAATGTTGAGCCTCCAGTGCATCCAACCCAGAGTTTGGCTGCCCAAATGCCAAGTGTGTCAATGTTCTCCTTGACAGCAGCCACCACGACCCTAGAGAATGCATTTACTTACACTAAATGTAAAGTACATGCAAGGAAAGGTCGGTCCTGATAACACACTATACACAGTGGTATGTCTGGGAGGTGGAAGGACATCAAGATAATCTCGGTGATAAGTGGAAGAGTTAAGGAAAACCGCTGTTTTTTCCAATGTGAGAGTGTGGTTTGACATCCATGGGGTGCTGGTCCAGGTCAGCAGCTCACTGTCCCCCCAGGGTAGGGCCTGCCGCAAGGTCTAAAAGCTTGCTTGGAACAGCAAGAAGGTGCCTGTTCCCAATGACTCAGGGCTTTTGAGAGCCACCTCCAAAATGGAGATGTGTCAGTAGGAGAAGGTGCCATTGGTATTGCCTGACTTCAAGGCTGTTTGCCAGCATTCTGTGTGAAAAGAATACTCATTTAGGGGAGTAGATACACCCTGAAAATCCTTCTGCATTTGTTTTCTGTTAGGAATACATGTAATAAAAGTTGGAGTTAATGGAATGACAGTGATTTCCCCCATCAGGGCCACCTGATAAGGGTGGCTGGACAGAGCATGGCAGTTAACGGCTGTGACTGGGTGGAAAGGCTGATGCACAAGGGGCTGTGTAAGAGCGGGGCTGTGTAAGAGCAGGGCTGTGGGATGTGAAGGAAATCTTAATGGTGAGCTTCCCGTAGATGGTTTCTGCTGTCTTCATTAACATTTCCACACTTGGCTGGCTAACAAATGAGGAGAAGGGCTTTCTGTGCCACTGGATTTATAGCGCTCCAAACCTGCTCCGTACCTTGGAGTGTGTCAGAGGCGTGTGCCCTCGCCCTGTGGTGTTTGAGCAGGAGGGATTGTGTGCCCTTTGGGGGAAAGACAGGAAAAACCAGGTGTTTTGTGAGTATTTTTAGTGAAAATCTTTATTGGTGATAAGCTGGTTCTCAATAAAACAAAGGCGTAAAGTGCAAATAGAGTTCCCTTAATTTATAGTTCCTCCAAGAATTTAAGACATGAAATTTTTATTTTCTAGCCATGTCTTTGGCAAAGTTCAGATTGGGTTTTGATGTGGTTTTTATGGGGTTGTCAGATCTGTTAGTGCTTAAACCCTGGATTTTTTTAGTTCCATGAGGAGGATGCTGGTGTTTATCCATTGGGAAAGAGCATAAACTCCTAAACCTTGGAAGTTGTCCTGCTTTAGTGGTACCAAAGCTGACTCAAAAGGTGCACCAGCCGTGGAAAGTGGCGCTATGGAAGGCCACTGCGTCATGGTGCAGGTTAAGGACATACCTTATGTCTCTTCCCCAGGCTTACCTGCCCTGGCTTGATCCTTGTGCAGTTTTGCTGCTGGAGCACTCCACACCGTGAAAATACAATGTTATGATGCAGTCCTGAGGCTCTCAAGCGCAGGATGGTACCAGGGTAGACAGTCCCCATCCTCGGGTGAAGGATGCTCTCACAGAGCATAAAGGTTTCACATGGGGGCGGAAACCTGCAGCTGGATTGGGATGCCCTCAGAGATGAGCATAGCAACCTGTTCCATATTTATTACAGGCAACAGTTTGACTAAGGGAGAACTTAGATTAATAACATTTCAGCCCAGAGAAGTAATTTCCTTTGAGAAAGCGATTTACATGCACTCTGCCAAGAAGAGCCGTCACCGTGCGCTCTTGTTGTGTCAGCTCCAGTAATGAAGTCGGAAATAACAGGGGAGGTTAATAGGTCCTACTTATCTCCTTAGCGCTGGGAAGGAAGATTTACAGTGCAGAGCCCGGTTTGCATATTTCCATTGGAAACAGAGTTTTTTCCCAGCTGAGATGGATGTTGCAGGATTGTTGTGGTGTCTGTTGTGCATGGCTGAGGCTGTAAACCTCCATCCCGTGCTGGATGGAGCTGTGTTTCCATGGGTCACTGGCCATGGACTTCATTAGGTGTCTGTGTGCTGTTCCAGCTTGAATTTTTAACCAGCGATATCTCCTCTAAGGCTGGAACTTCATACAGATGTAGCTGCCACATGGCAGTTAAAAGATGGGTTGAAGCCAGGTCTGTTTCCCCTTGGAGCTGCCCATAGCGTGCGAAAGCAGAGTGAGGGTGGGAGGAGGCAGTGGTGCAGAGCACTCCTGCATCACCATCCCTTGGGCACACATCAGAGTGTGTTTTATCCTGCCTTCACCCTGGGAAAGGTGATCTGTGCGATGGTCCATGGGGCTGGGAGCTGCCAGACTGTGCCGGTGTGTTAGCCAGGACCTGTTCCCTTAATTAGAGCTGGTAATGACCTTGTCATCGCTGATGAGGACGCTGCTGCCTTGGCTTTCTGAGAGGCTGGAAATAGCTGGAGCTGCCCCTGTAATTGCACCTTTCCCCCCTGCTCCTCCTGCCTGCTTGTGGATCCTGCCACTCCAAATTACTCTTATTAAACTCCCGAAGGACTCGTGGCACATTACGGGCTATTGCAGGAGCTATTTCCTTTCAAACAGCAAAGCTACCTGTGAGTTACAGGAGTACAAAAAGCTCTGAAGTCCTTGTGCCTTCCTCTTCTCCCTTAGCTGTTTAGAAAATAGCTTTCAAAGCACTGCCCTCTCCCAGTGGATTTATGGTTGGGTCTTCAGCAGGTTGTTGGGCTCCTCCGCACTGGGAGTGAAATGAGATTTAGCAACAGAAAAAAATCATTCCCTCTCGACAGTTTAAGTCACAGAAGTGCTTAAAACAGTAACTCTGAAAGGGATGTGATTTCTAATAGAAGTTTTGTCTAGCACAAACTGTAAATTACTCCTTTAAGTTGGTTATTTCACATCAGTGATGAAGTGCGAGAAGAATTAACTTTCTGAAGAGCTTAAGGTACAATTCAGTAATAACCTGAGCCATTTAATGAATGAAATATTTAACATAATTTGCATGCATTAAGTGAGGGGATATGGAGTGTGACAAATATAACTCCAAGTCGGGGAGGAAAACTGGGAGAAACAAACAGGAATTCCTCAGTGTGAACTCACGGACCCCTTGGCAGCAGTGCTGGGATGGGGATGGAGCTGAACCCAGAGGCTGTTGCATTGGGCAGCCCTTGTGGGGGAAGATAGAGTGCATCTGTATGGTGGGTCTCACCACTGTCTACCAGGGCAGCCATCCCCATGTCCAAAACCTCTTGGTGGGTGGGAGTTGCAGAATCCCAGACTGGTCTGGGTTGAAGGGACCTTAAAGCTCACCCAGCTCCAACCCCTGCCATGGGGGCATGGTCAGAAGCAGAGCTGGATCTGCACAGCTTTCAGTGTTTCGTAGAACCATAGAACAGTTTGTGTTGGAAGGGACCTTAAAGCTCACCCAGTTCCAGCCCCTGCAGCGGGCAGTGACACCTTCCACTAGAGCAGCTTGCTCCAAGCCCCTGTGTCCAACCTGGCCTTGAGCACTGCCAGGAATGGGGCAGC